>OMLJ01054665.1:0-12830 GCA_900302595.1 Gadiculus argenteus | reverse complement strand
GGTGAGAAAACGAGACTCTAGAAGGTCAAAACAGCTGGCCTGGACCCACACTTCCTTAGAGGAGGGAGGGAGGGAGCGTAAGAAAGATGGTACGTCAGAAGGGCGGATGATGAAGGATGGATCACTCGGCTGGACGGATAGTTGAATGAATGAATGAATGAATGGTTTGACGGATGGATGAGGAAGGGGGACGATGGAGGGGTGTGTGTGTCACATCACTGACCCCAAAGCAACACTCGCCCATTCTAAGAAGTCCTCCTCCAAACACTCCCACCTCAATCTACCCCCCAGCCATACTACATCAGCGTGTCTTACTGTACGTGTGTGCGCACACGTTGGTGTGCATCATGAAGGCAACAGCCCTGTGTGTGTGCGTGTGTGTGCATGTGTGTGTGTGTGTGTGTGTGTGTGTGTGTGTGTGTGCGTGTGTGTGTGTAGTGCATGTTTACCCTCGCTCCTTGTTTTCGGCTGTCTGTTTGTGCTGCCGGTTAATATTGGACAGTGTTCAGACTCTGCATGGGAGGTTGGCGTGGTGTGTGTGTGTGTGCGTTTGTGTTTATGGCCCTTTGTGTGTGTGCGCATGTGTGTTTGTGTGTGTGAGGCGTGGGGTGAGCAGGGTGATCCTCGCCCCCTTTTAGGACAGACAGAGATTTAGGGAGCGTTTGAGAGGTTGTCAGATGGTCTGCGCAGAGGGGAGGAGGTTAATAATAATAATGACCAGTTGGGTCGGTGGGTCTCTCTCTCTCTCTCTCTCTCTCTCCAGGCGTATGTCATGTGACACAAACGGCTGATGATTCAGGTTGTCCTCCCACTCTTAAACCATTTACTAGAGACACACACACACACGCACACACACGCACACACACACACAGAAAGTGAGAGTAAAAAAAGTGCTGCAGACAGAGACTGAAAAGGAGTGAGAGCTACAAAGTGAGCGAGACAGGCAGAGAGACACAATGGGAAAGTGGATAGCAGAGTAAAATAACTCCACACCACATGATAAAAGAGCTGAATGAGATTCACAAGATAAACATCTCTCCATCATACCAGCCGTAAGATGTTCCTTTGCAACGGGCCCATTACACAACTGTCAATATCAATAGAAATGACATGGGTGACAAAAAATAAAGCAAAACTTCAACAGCTCCAAGAAATGTTTGAAAATCAGTGTCTTTGTGACGGGCTTGAAGTTTGAAGTTTGAAGTTGATTTATTTTCATAAAGGGACAAAGTATATTGAAAAAAAAAAGTAAATATACAGGAGATACAGGATAGCCAAATAAATATACAGGATAGCCAAAGGCTAATTTCCATACGGGCTGGCGTCATTGCTGTATTTGGCTAAAACAGGCATGTGTGTTGCTTCCCTCAAACTCTTCTTGGACTTCCACAGAAACCATGCTAGTGAGTGCAGAACAATACGGGTGAGGCGAGAAAGAGTGTGAGAGGAGGACATGTTAGTGGCATTCATCCCCTGACACTGGTTGACACTGGCCGTCAGGGGTAATATGTTTTTTCTGCACAAATGTCCTAATAGATCTTGTCACATGCGAAAACGGAGGAGGGTTTTGTTCACAAGTCGGACAAAAGGTCTGACGATCGTACAGCTCCCATGGGAGATCCTTGATTAATCTCCATCAGGGGAATACAACAAGGGCTTGGAGAGGTTGAGAATGAGTGGCCACGTTAGCATGTGATTAACCATGCGCTAGGCTAGCAGGAAGCTACGTAGTGCTAAATCAGAAAAGCGGGTGGCCGCCGGTTTTTTTTTTTTACAGGCTTTTCCTTGGCAGGAACCTTGGCAGTCCTGAAAAAAGGGATACTATCTTTGGTCTGTGCATTATTGTACTGTTGTACAGTTTTTATGATACATTTTAAACACCCTGAATATATTAAATTAAATATTAAAACACTTAATCTTTCTGTTAGCATCAGGTAACTTTGACCGTTTACTTTTAGCATCGGATGAGGAATTTGAATCAAGTATCACGTATGCACTCACTAGAATATGTTACAGAATGTATATTATAGATGTTTGGGTTATTGAATGTCCTGGGTGCTTTATATTTGACAATAAGGTGGCAATCTTTATTAGCACTAGCCTTGGGAAATGGTTTTATTACGATGGCTTCCTCCCTATACAAGAGAACAGTTTATGGAGTCAGACCAGACCCCAAAACCTTGTGTTTATTGATCCGGACGGAGAACGGGTACTGAGATTAAAGCTACCGTTCAGCACACAGGATTTGTGGGCAAAGTCCATGGCAAACACACAAGTCTAGTGTGTGTGTGCGTGTGTGTGTGTGCGTGTGCGTGTGTGTAGGAATTTCTACTCTTGTCAAATTACAATTTAAAATTTTTGCTTTTCAACCGGTTTCATGGGCACCATAACAAAGTGTTGAGTTTAACTGATTTAAATGCTACATAATAAGTATTGTGGGTTATTCATCGTACAAGACTAGTGATTGTATTCTGGTACGATTACCACATCCCTATTGATGGATTTTTATCATGCATGCCAATCCACAGGCTCAGTGCTATGCAGCAATGAGGCCTGGTTTAATATTAAAGCCTTTTTAAAAGGAGGCTTAATAAAAGGAACATGATAGTCATCCTCAACCAACAACTTCATAAAAATAAAAATTCAGTGGTAGATGGCAATGTATTGTTCAAACTGGAAGCGGAGTAAAACAATGACCACCACAACAATATCCACCTGTGAAAGAGGTATTTGGCATTACAAAGATGGTTAGGCTCTGCTGTGGACTAAAGCATCCAATTTCCAAATGTATACAAACGAACAGCAGGACACACGCTTGGGTCAATAAGTAGACACCAACACAATGTGGTGATGCGTGAGAGGAGCGGTGGAACAATAAGGAAAGATTCTTACCGGTTTCAGTGGTAGTGATTCTTTTGTTCTGGCTGACCTGCAATCTTCTTCGTTTGTCCACCAGCAGCATTTTGCAATGTTGACTACGGTTCGACCTCCATCCTCACACACACTCAGATTCCCGAGCATGCACACACACACGCACACACAGTAAACAGTTGAAAGTGGGCTGTCTTATTAAATTGATCAATCATGGACATTCTGTACCTCTGCCATTATTATTACCATTGTTTATTTGTCTTTTATTCATTATGTTGGATTTGATTATACATAGATTTTTTCTTTGTCTTCAAAATTCAAGTCCCATTTTATTTTTCAATTGTGTGTACAGACATAAAACACCTCACTGTGTTCACATTTAGAACCACGAGTCCAGGCCACAAATGGTGAGTTATCATTTAATACTCAATACTATACAGGTCTCGTCATGGGAACAAGACCACACACCGGCATACATAAAAACTAAATTGTGCAAAAAATACTGTAGGTCCGGGTGCTGTAAAGCCAAGCCCTAGACCCCCCTCCCCCCCCATAGCGGCCTATAGCGCTTAATCCCCAACGGTTGATAAGGGGATGTTAGCATCCACGCTAGCTTAAGTGAGAGACGCATGCAGACAGGAAGACCGCCCTGTCGGCCCCCCCTCACCTCGTTAGGACATTCTCAGCACTGTTTGTTTATAAACAGCCTCTTCTTCTTCGTTTCCTTGCTGACGGATGGCCGTTGTTAGGATGGGGGTCGCTAGCTATCGCTGGCTACCCCCACCTCCCCTGGCTAATGTCTTTGCCACTGTTTCACAACACACAAGGATTATCCTAAACGAGACTCATCTGTTTATGTGCACAGATATGGGGTTTAAGTGTGTGTGTGTGTGTGTGTGTGTGTGTGTGTGTGTGTGTGTGTGTGTGTGTGTGTGTGTGTGTGTGTGTGTGTGTGTGTGTGTGTGTGTGTCAAAAGGGAGGACCAGGGGCCATGTCAACCCGATGTCGGTTTTTGACTAATGAAGAAAAACAACATGGCCGCCACAGCAGCCTTCCAGGAAGCTGCGGTGGCGTCAGGGGAGGGGCCAACACACGACTCCTGTGGGGGTCAAGTGACAGGTCAGAGTGAGAGGACGGGGGGAGGGGAGTCAAGACCAGGAATAGACCTTGGCCCCTTTGCTGATAGGGGCAAATTATTTTGGCAGGGTCATTGTCAGCTCTTGGATAAAGAACGACAGAGTTTGCAACACAACTAAATGGAGTGTTGAGTTCAACATCAGCGTTTCCACGCCATGACTCAACAGTTTGGGTTTCCACCCGCTGATAAACCCACAGGGACAGAGCAGAACAATCTGGATGGTTGTTTTACGCATGTTGCTTTTAATGTTTTGCTGCAATAAAACTGACCACTTCAACGAATTTTACAAGGTGTGAGAACAAGTCACATTCTGAGATGAATTAACCCACCGACCGTGAGGGGAAAAGGTAAACGGAATAAAACATAAAGTGCCTCGTGAACAAAAAGAAATGCGTATTTTAGTGCGTAATACAAACACTAAATATGCACACAAGAGAAAACGTTGCAACTGTTCGATCAGATTTTTTTGAAACAAAACAAAATGTACATCATGTTAAAAAAACAGACATAGAAAGTGTACTTTCTTTTCTCATTTCTAGTCAAGCTGTAAACAAAATAAAGTTCCACGTTTTGGTTTGGCAGGGTTTCACACAAAGCGATTAAAACATTTTTGCAATACTTACACACAGGATTTTCAAGATTTAAAACAGTACATTTTTCTACACTAGAATCAAAATAAAAAAAAGACCACCTCACTCTCGCAGAAGGAGAGTGAGGTGATCGTTAGGAGAGCGTTAAAAACGGACAAACTGCCATTGCATGAGGACTTGCTCGCATCTCTCAGTGTTGGCTTGGTCATCTCTTTAAAACAAGAAAATGAGGCGCGACCTGCAGTTCACAGAGCTCAGCCTCCCTCTCCCCCCAGGGGCGGAGAACACGTGGTGGAGGTAAAAACAACACTGGTTTATTTTTTAAAAAGTTCCTGGATAAAAATGGGCCCTGGATGGACCTGTGACGCTATCCGACTGAGGTGATGTGTTGGACCAGTCCCCAGTCCCCAGTCTGGACCTACTTCCCACCTGAGCCCAGTAGGGGACTGATTTCGTCGTCGTGGACGGATGGGTGCTTGGGCCGGTATATTATGAACTGTAACGTGATCTGGACAAACGGAGGTCAAGGATGTTTAGTGATCTGATTGGATGGAAAACTACACACTACATTGGTGGCGATTCCCTGGACATTCCTCACATCGTGAGCAGTGTGTTTGGTTGGACCACAAAATGAAGACAATCGGAATGATCACAGTGAAACAATGACTGACCGATGTTATATGAGGGCCGCACTGCCTGTGGACAAAACCCTACATAGAAAACACAGGGGAACGCAAGAGCCCCTGTAAACTAGTAGATACTTTACACTGTGACTTCAGACACAGCCCATTAAGAAGCAGGTAGGGCTTAGGGCATCTTGCTCAAGGATGAGACTGCGGGAATTGGGGATCCGAACCAGAACCCTGTTAGTAACTACACAGGGTCTGGACTGTTGGAAATGGATACATGTTCTATCCAACTGAGAAATCCCAAGATTCACCCATAAATGTACATGGGTTCTGTTTCTCGGAGACGGTGAAAGGATACATTTGCCATAGTAATGCTTACAGTGCTACACGGTCCCTACACAATAGATAACGCTAGATCTGTTCTTATAGTATAGCTAGCATGACCTCTGACTTGGCCACTTGCCCGTTAGCCAATAGCTTTAGATTTCACACAGGCATGAGGTGCGTTTTGTAGCTTAGCTACAGCATATCTCTGACATACTAGCCATCAGAATGCTAACTGCACAGTCATAACATGCCGTTCCCATAGTTCTGAGAAAGAGTGTCATCCTAATGTTACAGCTCACTATTCAGTTGTTTAACACAAACTGCTTTTATCCAGAGCAACCTAAAGGGTATTCAGAACCACGTCACCAGTCATCAGGTAGACTGGGTAGCCCCGCCCGTTCTGCACGTGATTTGAGTTTGCCCTGCAGAAAGGTCTGGAGAATACATTTCTTTCTAGTTTCGATACCTTTTCTGCAGGAGCTAATCACCAAGCTTTTCCCCCTGGCGTGCTATTGGCTGGTTTAAACACAATGACAACAGGGAAGCGACGGCAAGCAGCCAATTGCGTACAGAGTAATTTGAACTAGGCCCGTTGATCACGCCTCTTGTGCTGAAGAAAATGACAGTCGCTTCCCCAGAACAACGTGCAATCTTCGATTGAGCTTGGTCTGGCAATAGCCAGGCTATCAGGTAGGGGTTTGAACCCAGAACCTCTGGGCTCAAACACCCCAGCCACCAGAAGACTATCCTGCCTCCCGTATTAATGCTTACATCCACAGTAACCTTAACCACGCCTAACACGGAGCGTTCTATAACAACACATATTATACCACCAGCTGTGAGTGTGATTAGCCATTATAAGCCGTTTTGAAAATCTGCCTCTTATGACATCACAAGTGGGCGTGTCCACCTAGATGCATGACGGATAGATGAGCCACGTTTGCTACAGTCCACTGGGGTAGGCTGATAAGACTGATCTAGCCAGCAAGCATCTAGATTCTAGGTGGACACGGCCAATTGTGATGTCAGAAGAGGCAGATTTTCAAAACGGCTTGTAAAGGCTAATCACACTCACACCTCGTTGGTATAATATGGCACCTTTAAAAACAACAATAACCACAAACCCTGCACCAGCCATGAGAGTAAAGGATACAGCGAGGTCGAGGGCCAGGGTTCCCAGGCTGCCGATCAACCAGGGCAGGTGGTGTATGACATAGCTGCCCTCGCCCTGCCCGCGGTCAGGGTTCTTCAGGAGCACGCTCAGACCGTACATGGTGTTGCCCAGGATGACCAACGCGAACAGATAGTATGACACGCCCTCCGTCGACTTCCGCGTGTACTGCAATGGTTGCGGGGGGGGAAAACAAAATGTGTGAGGGTATAACTGGGCTTTTTTTTGTCAGTTCTTAACCTCGACAAGTAGCCATTACAAGCAATATACAATAACACATGTCAAACTGGGTTAAGTTTAACCTTACGGCACAAAAAAAGAAAACAGCCCCATGCATAGGGGGAAGTAAACTGTGTTTAGGGTTAGACTTGTGGTTTCACCAAGCAGACAGAGCGGACTCTTCTTGTGGTGTCTGTGCTGGACTTACGTTGGTGTACATCTGGGGAACTCTGGAGCAGAGGTAGAGCAGAGAGGAGATGGATCCGATGGAGAAGCCGATGATCTCCTTGGTGGTGAAAGCCTTCAGGGTTTCACACAGAAAATGTGTTAGTTAAGGTGGTGCAGTGTTTCCCACAGGCCGGCTAGCAATGTGTGGTGCCCCCATGTAGTGAGTTTTGGGGGGGCAAGACGTTCACGCATTCCAATCGTCAGTGTTTTCTTTGCATTACGTTTTACAAAAGGGGAGTGTGTGCGTTAGTGTCATCATGCCAACCACAAAATGTACAAAATCCGATACAGCATATGGATTCACAGAGAAAAACAAAAACGAGAATTGATCCCAGCACGACGCCTCACCCGAATGCCTGGAGCGCTTGGGTCAGACGTCCACAACAAGGTGCGACCTTTGAACCCATCTGGCAGAGTCTCCTGATGCAGTGCTGAGCCGGGCAGGGGGCCCAGGTGACCCACCAGTCCCAGGACACAGGCCACGCCCACCACGTTCAGAACCCTCCTAGCTGGGGAGCTGTCTGAAAACAAATTAATCAACATTAACATTTAGTGCATTTAGCAGGGGCTCTTATCCAAAGCGACTTACAATAAGTACATTTGTCGTAAGAAAGTGAAACAATACATCGCTGTTGGTACAATAAAGATGTTCATAGAACCAAGTGCCGAGCACCAACAACCGCTAGGTTAACCCATTCCCTGTACACAACAAAGACAGTTAGGATAAGATGCTACATAACTAAGTACTATAACTAAATATGACATACAAGTACACAAGTACAAGTACACTTCACAACTGATGACAAAATGCACAAGAGGCTCCAACCTGGGCAGGGCAGTGGCTAGTGCATTCCAGCCCAAAGGTTGCGGGTTTGATCCAGAATGCCAGACAGCCTAGGGCGTCTTAAGCAACCTAACCTTATGCAATACGCCTACCCAGTTGGGATAAGCGACTCCTAAATGACTGAATAGTAAACCTCAAGGGTGAGCGAGGCTATTGTTGTCCAGTCTGCTGAGTTGTACATTTTTTGCACGGTCTATTGCCCTCATTTGGCAGTGGTGACGACGTTTGCTACTCTGCCTTGTGCTGACTCTTGACGTTTTGATTCTACGACAGAAATGCCTGGTCAGACTACCGTAGGTCAGGAGGAGGAAGTGAAACAGTGGATTTAAGATAGGTTAAGGGAAAAGGCATGTTCGACCCCTCAGACAGGCCAGACCTTTGCTCATGTGAATCTACTTACAAACATCTTCATCAGATAACCAGAGAGCAACCCAGAGACTCTAGAAACACATCTGCACTGCTTTCATAGACCCCATTCACCAGGTAGCCACATTGGTTTGTCTTTCTTTTCTATGAACACTGATATGTCAATGAACCTGCTCGTGTCAGATGGAGATTTTAAAACCAGGTTATGTTTGAGAAGAGGTTGTTTTGTTGACTATAGTGGCAGCTATAGCAGCAACCCTCCAATGTGTGTCTAAAAAAGGACAAAATGATGAGGGTTTCCCCATCTTCCCAGTTGTACAACTTCCCAATTTCAATAACCCTTTGAGGAGAATGGAGAGTTCATGCTGACTGTGAAGTGACAGACGGATATTGCAGACAGCACACTGATCAATTCATGATATGATCAATGCCATAACACTTGTTATTCCCCTCCATACTGGCCTCGGTTCACCCATTCATTTGAGTGGAAGCCTAAAAAAACAGCTCCTTACCCTGCCGCCTGCGGTTCTGGGTCATGTAGTAGACGTACAGCCCGATGATCATCAGGTCCGCCAGAACGTAATAGATGGCCGTGTAGGTCTACACACACACACACACACACACACACACACACACACAGGGGTGCAAAACAAAGATCTTCGTTAAATGACGGTCCACAGCATGGAAACCGAAAAAACTGAATCAAATAAACAATTACGTTCTCAAACCGTTGGCAGATTGATCATATATTTATAGACGAGCTCTGTACACCCACCTGAAGGGGAAGCTGGTCGGCGAGGAACGACCCCACCAGGTTACAGGCGTCTCCGCCCAACCACAGCAGCAAAAACCAGATGGAGAGGGCCTGGTCCATGTTCCCCGTCTTACAAGAGCTGTAGTACTGCCTGCAGTCGGAGACACAAGCACGCTCAAATAAACCCCCGTACGTCGAGGTTAGAAACCATGGTTAACATGGGTAACAACTTTGGGATAACACAGAAGGGAATGAAAAGGTATCACATCCCGCTTAGCATAGACCAGGCAGTACAGTGCAGTACAAACACTTACGGCATGGAAGAGCCCATGAAGCAGGCGATGGAGATAAGACCCAGGAACACACTGGCCATGTCCCTGGAGTCCTGTGCACATTCCTTAAGTCCTTTCCAAACCCATTCGGAGCCATTGGGACAAATTGTGGAGAAGTTGCCACCGTCGTCTATGGCCCAGCCGAACGACCCTCGAGCGAGGACTTCTGCACCCTGCATGTTCTGATGAGAGAGAAGCATTGTACCCATGTACACCACGTTTGAACAGCTGTCTATGTGTTGACAAATGACTGGTGAAATCGTGAGTCTGATAGGATCACGGCGATATAGAAAGAAAGGAACACTACAGACCCTCCAGGAAACAGACTAGAGGTGCTTGAGGCATTGTAAACAAGATCAAGGTTTGGTCAGCAAGATTAGTAAACGCGATCAAGTGTTCGAATGTGAGATCAAGAATAATGAGTATACGTTGTATACTAGTTCTTGATCTCATATTCGAACACTTGATCTCATATACTATACGACATAAAGATTAATTAAGTGAGAGCATGGGCTAATAAACGAGATCAATCGTTAGTATAGTATATCAAGATTTGGTAAGCGAGATCAAGAGTTAGTGAAACACACTGTTCGATAAGAGTTAGTGAAACACACTGTTCTAGGAGTCCAACAAACGAAAGGTTAGGTCTAGGAAGACTTCAACGGGAAATCTCAACAATACAACAACACAACAACAACAGTGTGTGTGGAATAGGGTTAAATCACTTTTCACTGTCAACAAAACACTGGAGACAAAATGACAACAGAGCATTAGCCCGCTGGCTAGCCAATAACAACACGTCTAGTCCGGGCTTCGCTCCGTAGCGCCATAAGAAACACACACACCCCAGAGAATAAAACAAGAAGTAAAGTTACAAACCGACATCGCTGCTTTGCAGTTAGTGTTATTGACAGCCTTTCCAGCGAGGAACAGTCTCCGTCTGGCCGCGGTGAGGACGCTGCAGCGACGCCGCCTGTAAACAATTGTGTTCCAGAGCGCTGATTGGTCGTTCACTGTGACGTCACTGAGACGGGGGCTCAGGTCAACAGCCCGCTGGAGGAAACACGACGTAACGGAACTCAACTATCACATCTACTGAACGCCCGTTAATCACGTTAATGTGTCTATTTGTCTACGACTATTAACCAACACAACCACTAACGCCCATTCATCACGTTAATGTTTCTACTTATCCTCACGTGATACATCCGGTCAGTTTAAGCACAAGGCTCACGAGCTTCTTTAGATGGTTATTTTAATGCTATTTTAATGGTGCAGTTCAATGCAAACGTGCGTCCACTGTCCAGTTTCACATGTTGATATCACATATCAATAACACGTGTTAAGTTCGCCTTGCCTCACTATAGTTATTCCGTTATTAGTGCTGGAATGTCTACTTTGACATTGGGTCCCGCATTCATCCACGGGTTTCGCATTCTTACACCACGCTGGGAGAAATATTAATAAAACACAGCTCGAATCCGCGGAACTAGACGGGTCTGCGGGGCTCAGCTCGAAACCAACCGCGATGGTTCAGAAATCAGCATCGGTTTGTATGCAAATTGAGGAAGCGTATTGTTATGGTTCAGGTATCGTGGTGACCGCGACTGCGGGCTACACAGGACTCCAGAGTTTAAAGGTTCAACACGATTGTTTCAGAGATACAAGGCAAACGGACATGCACTCTGATGCATCCATTAGGCCTAAAAAATGTTTTTGTTTGGTTCCGGTTTCCGATCGACCCTGTCAATTTATGTGCAACCCAAATTATTTTATGAGCTTGGGAAAAAAAAAACCCGATTTTTTTTTTTAACCCACAAATACAGCATACAACATACTGGGAGTATCCTTGCTGCTGTACAAAAAAAACTATCGCTCGCTGCCACTGGAAAAATAAAATAAAATACATTCCTATAAAAATACAAATAAACCTACCCATGACCTTAGGCCTTTTTTAGGCCTTACTGATCCTTTAGTTGAATCGCTTTGAAATTGGAAGCGTTGCTAAGAGAAATGTGAGCACTTGATGTGATTCAGGACAATTCGCTTCCGACCCCTGATAAAGGTACAGGGTCACATGACGACCGACCAGCCGCTATCTGCCAACTCAGCGCATACACGCGGAAGACGCGTCCTGCAGCGGAGGCTCTCGTTCTACACCTTCTTGATCTTACGCCGCCTTCCACCTGTCCATGATAGGCGATAGTGGTCCAACAGTGTGAAGAACCGTCATATGCCAGTGAGGATATCTGTGACTGACATCTACGGTCCATATCCGCTTTAAAACATCGATCAAGGGACGTGGTGGATGATAATCACTAACGACCTTTCATTTCAATGTAGTCGGCAGGGTCAAGTCCTAATGTGACAGGAGGAAATGGTTGTTGAAGGAATTCAACCATATCCTTTCTAATGACACTTCAAATGGGCCCCTATTGGTGCGACCACAATATAGACCAGGATAATTAAGACGGTGTCTTCTAAACCAGTAAACTCTCGTCCAAGATAAAAACCACAGGCGACTTTTTTTATGGATATATTCCAAGACCATTTTTTTATTGACGATGCACTCAAATATCCAGAGGAATACCTTCAGTTGGGCTATAATCTCTTATTTACACAACCCCTCAACGTGTCATACAAACACTTGATACGTTTCATGTCAAAGTAGAGTTATAATACATTACAATCTGGGGATGGACATTTTCAAATGGCTTTAGAAAGCAAAATCTCACAAACCAATCTTCAAATATAATAATAATAATAATAATAATAAATGATAAAAAAAACAAAGCTCCAGGTATTTTCACTACCGCAAAAACAAAATACTACTATAACGTTATCTGTACAAGCGCAATTTGCGAGTGTCTGTGATCGGGAGAACAGGAGCCGGTTCCGTTTCCCCCACCCGTCCTCCAGAGTTCAACATCTGTACAGTCGTGTTTGTCCTACATCGGCCCAGAGAAGTCCTTCACAGCCCGTACAAAAGCCAAGAAAAAAATTACGACGACGACCGCTCCTCCTCCTTCTCCTCGACTCCGCGGAGACGGGGAGGGCCGAGCCGGACCCTGGGATCCACGTGAGGCCGTCCTCACTTGATGTGCAGCACCTTCTCGTCCACTTTTAGCCTCTTGCGCCGGGGCTGGATGAAGTCGTCCTCAGAGTCGTCCGTGGCCTCCTCCTCCTTCTGCGGTGTCTGCGGTTCCCCTCCACCTCCCTCCTGGAATTCCGGCTCGGGCGTCTCGGGGAAACTCTGGCCCGGGTACACCTCCTGGAGCTTCTCCTCAAAGTGCACGCTCACCGCGTTGCCCGACGCCGCCATCTCTGAGCCCACCTGGCAGGGGAGGGAGGGGATGGGGTG
>OMLJ01054652.1:0-10643 GCA_900302595.1 Gadiculus argenteus | reverse complement strand
CTCCCGGGGGGGCCCCCCCCCCCCCACCTCCCCCCCCTCCCCTCCTTCCCCCCTAGCAGCATCTCAGCTGCTCCCGGTCCCCACTGTGTTTTTTGTCAGAATTCCCCATTTTCCATACCTGTCTTAAATCAAAAAGTACAGCTGAAAGCAGGCCTGGCCTCATCCTGGCATTACATAACGCTGTTTGATAATTTGGTACTGCATACTTTTCCCCAGCTTGAGTCCCCGTGAGTCAAGTGTTTACAGATTAATTGGGTATGCGCGCGGCTATAAAAAAAACCAAAATACTTGCTCGGTGTTGTCAGAGCGAGGGTTTGGACAACCATCGTCATATTGCGGCCACTCAATACAAAGATTTGACCTCTTCCTTGACCGCTTGTGTGTGTCTAGTAAACTATGAAGACTTCAAAATACACCGATAACATCCCTCTGCATATGGATCACATCTTACGTTCCCTTCCTTTAAACACCCTGACAGGTGGGCCTGCTGTGCTGGGAGTGTGAGGGAGGGAGGAGCCATTCTTAAAGAAAGCCATACACACACACACACACACAGACAGACAGACAGACAGACAGACAGGTGTGGGTGAGAACATGACCCTGATTAGAAGGTTAATAGAACAGGCTTTGGTAAAAGAAAATCCCTTTCCCTAAATGCTTAATGGTGCATTTTACGGGATAACCCCCTGGCCAGCTTTTTTCCCCATGACTCGATGAATTATTTTTTATATATCTGGATCATTCTCCTGGGCTCCTTTTAAAGTCTTTAAACCGAACCAGAATGCGCTGTTAATCTAATGAATCTAAGATTGCCCATGGATAATAATGCCCAACCCTATAACATAAAAAAACCCCAGACACTAAAATGTCTAAGATTATGATATTCCCGCCCCGAAACACATTCTTCTGACCTAGGAGGGGTTAGAGGTCACCGCATGGTGTCAGCTGACGTGCTAGAGAGATTAGTGCTATGGTGACGAGTGCTCCCACAACAAAGGTGTCTGCCGTCCTTTAAAACACAACATTCCTGCGCTGAACACAGAAATGTGTTCACCGTTTTTTCTCGGTTGAATCGTTTTTCAGTGTGGCATGCGAATCACACACCGGCTTAGATCCTGATTAACCATTGTTCTGAAAGTCATATTCCTATTAATTGACATCTTGGCAGGATATTATCAAGCATGTTTTCTGCCAAAAACAAAGACGATGTACATCATCATAATGATAGTGGTTGAACAGTAAATTAAGTTTGGAGTAAGGATTGGATTGTTGGATCTTTTGTTAGTTTTAATTATTCAGCAGAATCCCGTTCGGAATCTGGGGATGTTACATAAACTCAAGTACGTCTGTTTGGCGGAAGACGATGGAAAAGAATCACAAATCAATAGTTCAAAGGACAGAGCTGAGCAGTTAGTTGAGTTATTAGCATTCCGGATGAGAGAAAAACTCGATCTGGGCAAAATGATTTAAACTAAAGCAGACGTGAGCACAGTCCATTGCCCTCACGTTACGCTCAGGAAAGAGTTCCAAAAATCGGTTTCCAAACAGTTGATCTTCGGACTGTCCCATACAAGCAGGTGCTACGTGTCCAAAGTTGGAAAATGGGCAGGGGAATGGTATTCCATGTATCACTGGTGGGATTTAAACTTCGGGAATGTTTCATTCCCGTAACACGTCTGACTATTAAGACATTGACGTGAAACCTTATTTTCCAAACTGCCATTGGACGTCAGTCCCTGGGTGTTACTCTTCCTGTGAAAAGGCAAACATGTGTCGTGGAGTACCCCGTACACGAATGGCTCCGGGTCTGCAGCCTTAACCTCAACCACTGGCTGCATCCGCTAATGAGTTCGACCAACTTCACTGCTGGGGTGGTTAACCATAAGATGCCCTTTTTAGTCGGCTATTCACTCAATTCCCAGGGAAACCCCCGTTGCCAGGGTTTCCGTCTTTGCTGCGTTGCCACCAGTTGATGTACATGCACCGTCTTTAATGTCTTTGAGTTTACCAAGATTAGTGAGGGACTGATTGGTTGCTTCTGCTTAAAGCCAGGTAGCAGGGGCTGCAGACTGGAGCTCACTTAATCCAACAGTGGTTTCCCTTAGGAGGCACAGCTGAGTGTAGTTAGCGGTTGGCACCAACGTCTATGTAAAAGAAGACCTTCCTTGTACTGTACATACAGTATATACAGTCCAGCCATATAAAAGCTACAGTATTTTGCCAAGATGGATAATAATCACTTACGTTGCATTATGTTAGATTTAGAACCAACTACAAATCTATCTATCCATCCCCTTCCACCAGTCTTTCCGGAATGTATGGAGGGAAAGGAATACCGCTAAACATCCAGAATGGGAGTGTATTCCAAGATGCAGGACAACTGCACACACAGACATCTGGATTGTTTTAATCAGTGACATATTCTGGATACATTTGATCCGTCCGTACGCGGGCCAAAATCCTCAGTTCATCACTTCCTGTGCGTTGACAGCCCCGTGCTGTTGACATAGCGCCAGCCGGTTGTAAAGGAGAGATTCCCCTTCAGCTCCGTCTCACGCCAACGTGATATCCTGGAAGAGCCAGCATGGCCCACCTCTGTGTTTACCGTCTGATCCCCGCGGCCATGGCCACCACATCACATGGAGAGACCCGAGGAAAGAATAGCGGTGGCTTTGGTTTGCCGAGCGGTCGCTCGAGGTCAACCAAAGGCCGATCGGACGATCGCGAAAAAGAAACGAGGCGACGGGTCAGTGGAGACGCCATCTGCTATCATTCTCTGGGAAACATGTTGGATTTGATGGGACACACCGCCGATGCAGACATATGGACACGGGAGTGTCAAAAGCATGTGAGCGCCATTGAGGTGATTCATGGATCATGTGTTGGCGCGGACGCAGCGACGGTCAGAGCCTCAACCCGGGGAGACAGCTGCTAGTGTCATCGAGAGGTTACGATCCTACACTTAGTTCAACACATCAATCCTGAATGCGCTCGTGCTCCGGGAAGTGCTGATGGGAACTGCTCTGTGTACTCTGCAGCGCGTCGTAATTGGTTCAGAAACTGTCTGAAAGTTATCAGATGCTTCACAGGAGTTTTACGAGGGTCTAATGGTTTATGTGGCATTTTGATTCCGTACAGTATGAGCCTTTTTAGGGTTTTGAACAGCAGAGGTTTGCGTGATCTTCATCATGTGTAGAAAGGTGGTATTCCCGCACAAAGTTGCAGGAATACATTCAATTCAGACATGAACAGCTTTTATGTTCACCCTAGACACTGTGTTGTCTTGTTTATTTCTCATAAAAACCTCAATACCTCATATATGAAGCCTTTTTTATGTCAGAAGAATACGATAATTATCATCAATTGTCATACTGTTTATTTGATAAAGCAAAAATACACGTTATTCACATATTAGTCTTGATTCTATTTGCTCCAGGGCTCCTGGTGAGCTCTATTAAAGGGGACATTAGCGAATACAACCGCATCCCCACGGCCCCTTCTGCAAGGCTGGACACAGTAACCCGTTTCCCTGAACCTAACATCGATATGCCTCTGGTTACAGCCTATTTCCTTGAACTAAACATTGATATGCCTCTGGTTGCAGCCTATTTCCTTGAACTCCACATTGATATGCCTCTGGTTAGTACCTGTTGTCTTGCCTTAACTCCTAGACATACATGGGTTATCATTTGATCGAATATCCCTGTGAGGAGCTGGGCTGTCGGGGGAGAGTCGTTAATTAGTCAAACCTCCAATGAATGAATGTGTCCTTTGGGGCCTGATACGCACCTGAGGCTTGGCTTTACGTGCGAGAGGACTGCCAAAAAATGTGCAGGTCTACTCCTATGGAACAGGGGGTTAGATCCTGAACAAGGGATGCAATGAGAACCACTCAGGTTTTTACAAGATGGCACTACAGAGGGACATTAACAGTTGAGCCTTCTCATTACTGAGCAAATAAACCCTGGTGGGTGCTGTGGGGTGGTCTTTGAAGTGTTGTACAGGGACGTCTGAGCAGAGAATATAATACACTGTACAGTATACTGCCCGCCTTTTGGATGTGAAATACAAAAGGTTATAGGACCAGGGAAACGTAAATATAAGGATCTCCTATACCCAACCCTTAAGACGGGCGGGGCGGCAATTTACCAGGACTGCGTCTTGATCCTTTAACCCCATCCTTCTTTATACATGTCTGTTTGTGTGCTGCGCTGATCCGCAAGAGAGACGAGGAAGTATGTGAAAGGACTTCAGGCAGACATTAGATGAGAGGAGAATGGAATCAAGGTTAATCAGAAGCAGACTCTGAAGACCGAGCCAAGCTCTTAACAGAAATGAACCGACCCAATCTGGGAAGTTTAGACCGACTTTTCATCTCTCTGTAGCCCATGGGATAATTGTGAGTCAACGAAACATAGAGACAACATATTTGTTATGGTATTATTCATGCTCATGTAAATCAGCCCTACATTTGTGACATTTTGATTGCAGTTTTTACTGTTGTTTTACAGTTATTGTTTGTGTCCCACCATTTTTAGTCCTTCCATATGCAATAGTTTAGTAATTACTTGATAGATTCTCGGTGAGCGCTCCATTGGTGGACAGTGCCCACTGCCGGTATCGCAAACAAATTGGTTCACACAACAAAATGTTTCAGCAGGGCCTTCTACTGGTCTGACCGTTCTGATGGCTGATGAGTTCAGAGATAGCTGGGTCATATTGAATTGCTACATTTACATTAATAAGTAACTTTACAATATCACAATACAAATAACAAAGACAATCCTTTTTTGTGAATGTAATAGAATTGAAATTGCCAATACAATTATTTTCAACAATTAATAATCTCCGAAATCATTTGGAAGTGGCCTTAAAGGGCCCCTATTTCACCGTCACTATCTGTTAGTGTGATTACCGGTATTACAAGCCACTTCAAGATCCATTCACTTGGGACATCCCAAATGGGGGTGTCCATCAAGGTATATCATGGATAGACTAAAGCCCCTTCCTGCTGGACCGTACCAACTGCTCACCTGGAGTTGATGGAGATAGTCAAAGTACATTTACATTTAGGGCATTTAGCAGACGCTTTTATCCAAAGCGACTGACAATAAAAATAGTGGCCCACTTTATAGGGGCTTCCTTCCAATTTGGCATAGTGACCAACTTTGATATTCTATGAAAGGCCCAAAGTGGGGACCAACAGCACTGCCTTAAATCAGCCTTCCCTTCATGAAACAAAATGAAAAGCTACTCTCTCAAATCATTACAATTCTACATCAAATAAATCACTTGAAGAAGAAACCCCAGACCACAGTGCAGCTCAGTTTCCCCAGCATGTGATTGCCACTGACCGCTTGCCGTGTTCATACACTTGTGCATGGGCACGGCAAGTGCTGCAGCAGCAGCAGCAGCAGTAGGGAATGAGAGAGACTTGCCTCTGTGCTGATGGAAGCTGTAGAACAACAACATAAGAGGAATTTGCCACTGGACTGTAAAATTGACGATAGCATTTGCTATAACAATAATGCTGTTAATACTGAAATGTTAATTGGGATTTATGTATGTTGAGCCCGACAAAGAACAAAACGGTGGCTTTGACACGGCAGCGGGGAAGTTGATTTGTGGCTGTTTAGGAGAAGTATATGGTGGCTAAGCTCCAGTATTTGTTGAAAAGCCCACTCTGGATGTAATTAGCAGGCAGCCCGGGCCGGCCATGTGCATTCTACAGCGCCACAATTAGGTTTTTGTGGGAATTTTCTGCCTACTCGAGAGAGCCATACCTGGTTTTCATCAGTAACTCAAATCCGCAGGGACAGCAGTCTTTACTTGTAACTCATAGTCAAGAGTTAAAAATGAATTGCAGACAGTTAAAACTAAATTCTTCAATTCTTTCTATTCTGATTGAAAGGTCAATAAAAAGGATAACTGATTGATTTAGGAGGGGATGTTTATATATTTTCCTGGCAGATCTACTCTAAAAACAAGCCCTCCTCCTCTAAATTCAAGCACACACAAGCTAACGTGATTCATTATGTTGATTGATTTCCTATTCTGGCTAAGGCTAAGGCCATCCTCTGAGACCGGGCCCTGCTGCCGTTGTCATGCCTCTTGATTTAGCTGCAGACCCATCGGAGCCCACCGGTTATGTCACAAATCTGTAAGGTTTACGGTTTCCACTGGGACTGACGCTGACCGACAGCCCGGGTCGGAGATGGTGACTGACACACGTCTGATAACAGATCTATTGTATCCGATAGTTTATGTAGAGCTTGAGAGCATGAACAATAGGCCAAATCCAATAGAGAGAAAACAGCAGTGATGGAGGGACCGCACAGTGTTTTTTTATATTATCTTTTTAGTATGTATCGTTATTTCACTTTATGCTGTGCAAAGCAACTGAAAACTAAAACCTGTGTCATGGGATCCATGAAAGTGGAAGTAAAATATAAAGCATCAAATACAAACATGAATGTGTTTCATGTGGACATCTCTCTGCTCGGTTCACCCGGCCTGCGGCCCTACACACGTTTGCCATGACAGAATTGCTCTGAGCAAGAATGTTATTTTGTCTACAAATAGCAATTTTGAATCTTAACATCTGCATCTTTTTTCTTTGTGGCTAACCATCTCCACTCCTTAAATACACCCATCTTTCCCACTGGCAAACTGTTGCATATGGGGTGAAGATGACAGGGTTTGCTGATCAGGTTTGTCAACTGTGACCCTAGCATTTAGTTCCAAACGTTATATTACATTATACAATTATAGTTAAAAAATATGTAACTTATGTCTTTATGCCCAAGAAAATGTGCATTTGATCGAAAGTGGTGTCCCTTAAGATCACGTACTGCTTCAGATATACTGGCTTGAAACGACTGCACATCATGTGTGGTACACATCTAAACCGTACGAACGAAACCTTAGAAACCAATATTTTGAAGGCTGCATAGCATGCATTGGCCTTTATTAAAAGAGCTTATGTTTGTCTCTTCCACCGGCAGAGGCCAGAAAGTTGAATGTGGTTTGATGGATGTACTTACGCTTATGTTTTTTTCCTACCCATACTCCCTTCAACAGCAGGAACCATGATTAATCAAACCAGTAAATGTTTTTCCATGCCTACAAAGTCAAATGTTTCTAGTCTTTAGCCAATGGCTGCAACCTTTTTTTTTTGGTGGAAAAAAACTCCTTGAAACGCTTCAATATTGATGGCTGTGATGCGCAATTTCCGTCTCTGTACAATGTGTTTCTTTTAAGAAACTTCTGCGGACCAGTGATTTGTTAGACCTGCAGTAAACCACCTTTAATCTATTGGCAGGTGCAGCAGTTTAGAGGCTGACTACTAACAGTGGTATTTATAACACAGTGTTCTGTGTTTCTCCCCATTTAATCACATAATTAGTCCTAACCGCTGCACTCCCCAACATCCACCATCTGAAGTGGAATGATCCATTTTGGGTGTGCATGGAACACTGTCAAAATCCCCCCATAGCCTACTCTCCTTTACCAGTCTTCCAGTCTTCCTTGCATCTTCATTGCATTCTTAAGTTTTAAATGTCTTCATTATAATCACCTGCCCCCTCCCTTTCTTGTAACTTGAAGTACAATTTGTGGGGGAGGAACTTATAAAAAGCCTAAATGTAAACCGAGATTTCTTATGGACAATCTACTAAATGAACAAATGTAATTAAACTTCATTCAATATATAACTACACATCGTGCATCTTGCAACACATCAATATTATGAATCAACATCATCTAGAGCCAGTGGTTGGGCAACCAGAATCATCCAACAGGGACATATTGAAGTAAGGTTGAGAGTGATGCATGTTGACGTGTTCTGATTGATGAAGTGTACCTTCACATTCTGCAGATCGCTCTTCAGCTCGCTAGTCAAACATGCAACACTCATTTTCCACTTGGGGAAGTTGTCTCTGTCCAGCGCTGGGATGTCGGCGCTGAACGGAACAAAAGCCTCTGTGAGGGCCACACTTCTTCGAGTCCAAGAGGAAATAAACGTCCCATGGCAAACGCCATGGCCCAAGTCGTAATGCTGCACTTTTAAAGGGTATGTTATGTGCAAAAGGAGCTTCGGTCTGTCCTCTGGGGGATCTTTACCTTGGTAATAAAGTGCTACCTTTACGAATTGTTCCTCTGCAAAAAAGCCTCGGAGGGTTTATTTTGGAAGAGATATAGATGGGAAATCGGAAGCACTTTTCAGGTTTAAAATTTGCTCTGCTGTAATGACAATTCAAGACTTTCATAGACATTTGTTCTGTTTCGGGCTTTTGGAATACCTGGATTTCTTGAGTACGAGAGTTTTCCCTTTCCTGTTTAAGGGCCTAGGGGCTGTTCTTGTTTTTGAGTTGAGCTGAGTGAGACAAACTTTACTTGAATCTGGACTTGTAATTGTGTTTAAAATAGGTAGCAAGGCTCAGGAACATTCTCTAAAAGTGTGGTGTGTACAATTTAGTGGCCTCTAGCGGAACAGATTTGGCAGAAATTGAATATAATATTTATTAGTATGTTTAAATGAGAATGGAACAAAAGGCAGATGGAAAATAAGACGTTATGATTTCTTTAGCTTAGAATGAGCCCTGTCTATCTACAGGGTCCACTTCCCCAGAGTCCAGGGGCCCTCTCCCCCTGAGTCCCCCATGTTGCACCGCCATGTTTCTACCGAAGCCCAGAATGGACAAACAGCTCTATAGAGAACCCGTTTTTAATTCAATCAACTTTCAACACACGCATGCACGCACGCACGCACGCACGCACGCACGCACGCACGCACACAGTCCTCTAGGGGAATAAAAGTACAGAGTTCCTTAAAGTGTTTAACTTTAAAATACCTTAATATAGATCAAGTAAATATTTCTGGGACTCTTGGAAAAAGTAAAAACTACAGATTGGCAGAAATGACTCAACAAAACCAACTTTAGCCCTCAGCCCTTTTCCCTTCTCTTCCAGGATGAACAACACGGTGAGTTATATCTGGATGGGACATATTGTGTTGTCAAGAATCATTAAGGTAATATAAATAACGTAGGACATAAACTAAAACAGACGTTAATGTGGATATAGTATTATGACATGAGTGTTGTTAAAAAATTAACTATATGGACAGGCCTGACGTTAAAACCAGAGCCAACTGTTCAGCGTAGTTACACACACACGCGTGTACTTTGCTTACTCAGAATACGTGTTCTGTCACCCATTTGTATTTCACGGTTGGAATACAATTTGTGTAATTTATTAATCTCGATTAGATCAAGATGACTGTTCTGTGGTTAAGTTTGCCAACCCTCTATTTCACACGTAACACACAAGTAGCTCCATTGTGCTCATAGAACACTGTAGAACACAGATTACAAGATATATCTACTGTTGTTTTCTTCCACAGTCCACAATCCACAAATGTTTTCTTAATTATAACACACACACACGCAGGCACGCACGCACGCACACGCACACAGTGATGTTGACCTTACCCTTGGGGAAAAATAACAGCGAGCCAACCCTGTTTAACCTTTACCTAGGGTTGTCAATCTCCCATTACTGCCACACTGACACACAACCAGGAAGTCACAGGTCGGGGAGACCTGCTTGCAGAATTCTCAAACATTACACAGTGCACATGAATCTGGCATGCGATTTTTGGAATTTTATTTGATTGTGATGCCATACATTGCATGATAACACCACATATATGTTGCCCTGCACTCAGAAAGACTAGACATTTAGATGAGACATGCAGGTGGAATATGACGAGAGGTATACTTTTTTGTACCTCCCAGTAAACCTTCATGCTCACTTTCCCCAAGCAATCTCAATTGTTCAAGGATTCAAAGATCACTCAATCGGGACAAGACTGAAGTGAACGTGGCATGCAACGTACATAGTCTCTCAATCACAACCAAAGGGGTGATGGCCTTCTGCAGTACGTCTACAGGCAGGGGGGCGATACACACTCTCGACCTCTTTAGCCTTCATGACCTCGTGAGGACCCTGGCCTTAAACAGAGCCTTGAACACCGTTATCCCCACCCTTCATCTCCCAGCTGTCAAGCTGTCCTGGCACGCTCCAGACTAGCTACAAGAGTCCGGCATGTCAACAATGCCTGGCGGAGATGATGTTCGCTAACTAGAATTTATTTTACTGAGGCCGTCAAAAGCCAAATGTGCTTTTGGATATTCATGTGAGATTCATTGAATTCCAAGACAAAACACAAATACTTTCGTTATCTGGTTTTTTAAGTGTCGGCTGTGTTGCCAACATTTGGACAACAGATAGGAGTTCTACGAATGTATTTAACCAAACCACACCGAGTCAAAACGAATGGAAAATAAATACCTTTATGAAAACTCCTCAATTGCAATAAAGATCTGTGTATGTGTTAAGGTTTAAACACTTCAGACTTCACACGATGGCTATAGAGAGATAGATACAGCTTTGTGTAGCTGGAGATGGATATAAATACATAGATAAAGTGTGACGCTGATAAAGATGGATAGAGATTGATAGATTTCAATGGATAGAATGGATAGAGTTAAACAGATATAGTTGGATGTAGATACAGAGATAGAGAGAGGTTCTATTTACATAGAGACGAAGAGGGATGTAGTGGGCAGGGGACGTGTGTG
>OMLJ01054637.1:0-11260 GCA_900302595.1 Gadiculus argenteus | reverse complement strand
CTGCTGATGAATAATTCACGACAGTTCACGGAAAGTTCCGGGTCCATCAGGAGCCCAGGCGGTCCCCGGCGATGACACACACCCAGCCGCCCGCGTTTGGCCTTCAATTATCAGAGTATTTACAGAATTCTCTTTCAGCGTTTAAAAAATGACAAAGTCATCGTTCTATCACTTCCGAAGGGCTAGTCCGTCAAAGCGACACTGCAGCGGCGGTGGGGGGGGGAAATTGCATCAGTGCATCTTTTGATCTGAATTACGTCCGTTAAAAACAGTTTCCACTTTAGGATTTAAATAATTGTGAGTGTGCCTGACCCTGCATTCTCCTCAATGCACTTACACCCAAGGGTGTCTGTCTCTCCCCCAGAGAGGTGATATCAGGCCAATTTAATTGAATGGAATGAAATTGGAAAGAGTCAAAGAGTATTGTGATGTGAAATTTTAAATGAATGGATGAATAGGGATGGCTAGGCACTACGTCATCATGTAAAAAAAAAACACTTCTGTGTCCTATCGCTAGTTTCTATAACAGTAAAATGGTGCAGTGCTGTGTCCCGTGTTGCAATAACAGAAACAACATGAAGAAAACGATCTCTTATTACCGATTTCCCCTCGACGAAAAAGAGACAACGAGATGGCTGAAGTTGATATGGTAAGTTTGATCTCAAATGATGAACAATAATAACAGGTTATTGTAGGAGTTAAGACCCTTTTGAACAGACTTCAGGATTTCACTACAGTAGGCTGTCACTGTGTAAAAGGTAACCACTTCCTGCGCTGTAGCCATTGTTGTTTGCATGTCCTAAAAATGCGATTGGACACGGAAGTGATTCCTGACGTCACACTAGCCATCCCTATAACTTAAAAGACAGAGGAGCGTGTCAATAATAGGTCAAATCAAATTTCTGAACATCAAAATAATGTGTAGTTATTGAACAGACTCAGACTCATTGAACAGAATGTGTAGTTATTGAACAGAACTCATCCTCAGTTAATTTCAGTTTCATTCTGCACACTTTATCACACGTATATTTCTTAAGGGATGTTCCAATTATGGATACAAGATGGTGGACTTGGGGGGAAGTATTATTGGCTGGAGAGAACTGAATCTTTGGGCAGAGAGTGGGTCATCTTACTTTAAAGGCAATCTAATGGTTGCCTTGGGATTTCAAAGGTTTGGTATACAAACAAGAGTTTCTCACCACTATATACACAAGTTAGCAAGATGGATGTCTTACACGCCCGCAAAGACGACATACATTCTTATCATCCTAGAGAGAGAAGAGTAAACGGTAGCAAGCCATAAATAAAAGTGGCCCGTTAGAGAACAACAAAAGATAACAGCAAGAGAAGATGAGGTAAAATGAGACGGTAGAATAGCATGACATTAGGAGTTTGAGGGCGAACAGAACACTGTATTTCTGTCTTCAACTGATAAAAGTGCCTTTTCCCATACACTTATCAGCCCCTTGTTAAAACTCGCAATGACTGAATTACAACTATACAGCCCAGTTTTACAGTAAAAAAACTGTTCGCTGTGGATCTGAGGAGCGTCCTGACACCAATTTACATTTTGGCGTCCGTCTGACTCGTTAATGTATGAAGTTTGGCAGAGATGACAGTTTGAGCAGATGTTGCGAAAGCGTCAGCAGGACTGATGTTATATATTTTACTGGCTGACAGTAAATTGAACATTCACTCTAAGGGCCATCTGTAATTCCTCACACCGAACTTTCAGCTGAGAGGACGGCTGAAAAGAGACGCAGGTAGAGAAACAGATGGACGGAGAGACAGCTGAATTGGACAGATGAAAAGATCGGGATCTAGATAGACAGACAGACAGACAGACAGAGAGATAGAGACAGATAGATGGACAGATGCGATTGATGCAAAGACAGATGAATAGATGACTGCGTGGATGATGTACTGTGGTGCCAGATGGAAAGAGAAACAGATCAAGATAGATGGACACATGGATAGTCAGGTCTAGATAGACAAAACAAACAGAATAGCCGCGTACCGACCAGGACTGTTTCAGTCCCAGGCTTTTTTTTTTGGCTACACCCACGCATTAGCTCCCCTTGTCGTCGCGTACGCACCGCAGGGAAGTCCGAGAGGCTTACCAACGGAGCGGCGAGTGGCTCAGAAAAGTACCACCTCTGCTGGAGGACTTTCTGAGCCGCTGTAAGAGTCCCTGAGGGGGGCGGACCCTGGGCAGATCCTCTCTCCAAACCGCACCCACAAAACCTCATAGCGGGAAAAGTACGCCTGGTGGGTACGCGGCTATAAACAAACGCAGAGAAAGTAACTCATTCCGCGTGGGTTAGTTGTGTAGCAGAACTCAGCCGACCCCCCCAGCTGTAGCTGGGCTCCTTGTACCTCAGATGGTCTGCAGCCACTCCGACGAAGCGGCTGCTGCTTTTGGAAAGTTGAAGTGAAAGTGCTGGGAGCTCACTCTCCAACTGCCGTGTCGGATTAAGACCAAAGAACAGGAGACAATGAGCCCCAAACAAAACAAAAAAAGGTTCCCCGGATTTGTATGTCAAGCATGTGCTTCTGGAAAAGTGCCAGTGTTTGTTATTGTTCCACCAAGTTCTCTCTGCCGTTGTCCAAAGCTCTGGCAGTCATTATGATAGAATGGCCTTTGACTTGACCGTAGGGGTGGGGGGTGGTGGTGGTGGTGGTGGAGGTAGTTGGAGGAGGAGGAGGAGGGGGAGGAGATAGTGAGGCCTACCGGATTCAGAGTAATTGCCTCAGACACGGTGAGCTGACACACTGTGGGTCTCCCTGGATCAGTGTTTGTTCTCCTGCTGCTGCAGCCTCTCTCCTCGCCGTGGTAACGCCTAGCTGGGGGGTGGGGTTTGGGGTTTGGATGCATGGGGAAATGGGGAATGGGAAAAGATATATCGTACCTGAATCTTGACTTGGCACACTGTTCCATCTCTGTGTGAATGAACTTCCTTTCTTGGCTTTTCATTTAGCACAAAATATGCATTTTAATTTAGTGTGTCACCACTTTGCCATTTCACCTGCAGGCACAGCTCTCCCGGGCAGTGGTCTCTATGGATGGAAGTGCTTCTACGCACGTCGGCTATTCATTTGCTCGAAGCATGAAAAGAAACTGCTTCACAAAATCTACAATAGACAAATGACACAATGAAGAATATGTCAAGTCTTGAAACTGGCGGTTAAGTTGCACTACCAATTCCTTCTGTAGTAGTGAACTAAAAGTTAGTGTGTTGGGGTCTTTACCGCTCATCACAGTGGTCATATCAGGTCTGAAACATAAACACAAACCCAATCAAAACACTGAGTGCATGTGTTCCCTCCCGATATTCTAGTATAGACGGTAGATATGGACCATCTGAAAAAGTGGATCTTGAGTGTAAAGTGCTGATTATGGTCCCACGTTCACCCAACGCAAGGGGGTTACAGACTCCTTACGTCCTTGCGGACCCTCCTTGCGTCCACCGCAAGGGCCTGACGTGCGCCTCCCAAAAATTGTAACCTTCTGTTGAGGCGACGCAGCCTCGAGGGCTGTGATTGGTTCACCTACTAAAATCTGACGCAGAACCATAAAGGGTCACAACTGCGTTGAAGCATCTACGTGGTCAAGAGCCGCGTACCCACCAGGAGTTTTTAGTCCCGGTACTGTTTTTTTGTTGCTCCGCCCACGCCTTCGCTCCCAGTCGTCTCGAACGCACCACGGGGAAGTCCGAGACGCTTATCAACAGAGCGTGGACGAGCTACGAGCGGCTCAGAGAAGCACCTCCTCTCTCCTCTGAGCCGGTCGAAAGAGTTCCAAGGGGCGGATCCTCTCTCCAAACCACACCCACAAAGGTTCCTATCGGGAAAAGTACCCCTGGTGGGTACGCGCCTATTGCTTTGCGTGAGCATGGGATCATGATCAGCCCTTAAAGCAGGTGTTTCAGCATCTGTTCACGTTCCTTACTCGGTCCAACTTGAACTTTGGTCTGTGTGCTGCTTTGCTGTGCATGGTAATCTACCTCGTTATGTTGAAGCTGAACAGCATGCCTCTATCTGAATCGGAGTACATGAAGGTATCCTAGATGCTCCACCACTACACATACTGTGGTAGGTTTGACTTGCATACATAATACCAGAGCCATTTAGGGAGAGGGTTGCGACATCTGCGTTTAACAGCAGATGGTGAATTGTGGAGCCTCTCAATAGTTCCCACAGCTCCCAATATAAATGTATTGGAGTAGCACAATAGACAAATAGAAATAGAAAAAGGTAAGGCGTTTCAATAATCAGATTGCATATTGTCAGCACATCTAAATCAAATATAGTTTTGTACATTGAAGTTTATGTATGGATTTTCCACACTAAATTAGTAGATTTAGGTTGCCTGCTTCATCTTTTGGGATTGGCTCTTGCTTCCAAGATGGCCATCTTTTAAGTGTTTTTTTTGTGTAATTTCATAATTTTATCAGCTAATACATTGTGAACATATGTTTTGTGAAGGCAGAATTCGGAGTTGCTCTGAGGCATTCAATCATTCACAGGTGGAAGCCTCACAAACTTTGATATTTAGACTACATGCTTTGTTGTGGTTAATATTCGCCAACTTGATTGTGTCTAGACTACCTATCCTTTGTATCAACATTAAAAACAATTTTGGAAATAATTGTTTGGAAAAAACGTCTCACAAATGTTTAATGACACAGTGAATTCAGCAGCATATAAGCCAGGGACATGCTCAGGTTGCCCAGGCAACTGCCCATATGCCCTCCTCAACTCACGTTGCCCTTCCGAGGAAAAAAATACCTTTTTAAATCGTACAATGGATGCAGAATTGCATGTAGGCCTAGATAAAAGAAAACGCCACTTGAAACATTTCATAAAGTAAACATAGCCTCATCCACTTCCATTCGGGCACTGAGAGTGAAACTCTCAGTGCCACTCTCAGTTTGTGGTAAGTGAAGCCGAAATATCCGCTGAAAAGAAGTGGATTCAGGAGAGAGAGAGACAACTCAAGGAGGCAGCAAAGGGGAATACATGAGGAGCACGCTAGAAAGTACAGGGTCAAAGAGCCGCATGCTAAATAATTGTAATAAAAAAAAAACATAGGCTATTGTAGAGATCATTTTAAAGAGCTTGCCTGAGCAGAACATAAATACCACGGCTTCTAGTGGGCATTAAAATAATAACGATAATGGCATTATATGTAATTGGACAGATGATGAGGTCCGTGCATCAGCTGCGTTCAGAGAGCCAGAGCCAATCCCAGATGAGATCAGGACAGACTGATCAGCCACTCAAACAGCAAGGGAGGATATTGAGATAAAGAGTGGGGCAGAATCCAGATTTAGATTTTTTTGCTGAGGTTGGCTAATCCCACAGATCCAACAGATGTGAGGTTTTTTTTTTAATGCCTTTTGACTTTTTCAGGTCAGAGCAACTGCCCCTCAGAATTCCTGTGCGCGTCCCTGATATAGGCACTATCTATGCAATACAATATAGTTGCTGTAAACGGTTGATACGTTTATGGAAAAAAGATAATTCAAACAATGAATTTGGTAAGAAATTTGCTTTGTCGACACTATTCTCTGGGATTTAAGTAAATTAATAACTGTTCTCCCAATATGTGTGCAAGAGTCAAATGGCTTAGTGGTTAGAGCACTAGAGCTCACACTGGAGCCCGGAGAACAACAGGTTGTTGTTGTTGTTTTTGGCACTGGTTCAAGCCCCGCCAGATGCATCTTTTTTCCTTAGTTCTAATGACAGATTTTTGATGTTTAAAGGCTGTCAATCTCTTAACTCTTTGAGTGCTGCGCGGTTTTCCAAAGCTTTGGCCCAGAGTGCCAGCAATCTAGACCATTATTGACGATTTTTGTAGAGCCACAGCGTATTCTATGTTATAGCTATGGACACATACTATGGCTCGTTTGAAAGGTGAAAGTTTAAGCTCTCAGTGGGTACAAACCGTTTATTTTTATGTGCCTCTGTTCCTGAGAAATCCCAAGCTAGTGGTGGCTTGATACAAAGGTGGCTGGTTTTCATCAAAATCCTTGTTTTTTTTTTTTTCTAGAAATAGAGATATAGCATCTTTTATGAAGTATGCACTGTTTGAGCCTGTTGCTCTTCTGACACTTCGTCATCTATTTCAGTTCTGTTCATCATGGAGTTCCCAAATTCACACACAAGGTGTGTTAGAGTAATTAAAATAGAAAAGCTAAAAACGGCACTCAATGAGTTAGAGTTAAACAGTACCTAGGCTGTATAATTCCCCTCCTACAATATTTTGATTGCCTATTGATTTTGACAGGGGCAGCATCTTGTGTTGTCACTGCAGTGCATGCATGCTGAATTCACTATTCTAAAACCCACTACCCATAATCTTAATAATAATAATTAATTGTATTTCTATATCGCTTTTCAAAGACCCAAAGTCACTTTTACAGCGGAAGGGGGGACCTCGCTCACCACCAACACCTCCATCTTATATGTCAAAGTAACAGGGTTGTTGATGAAAATATTTGTGAGGCATTAAATGTCCAGTGAGGTCCAACATTTGGAGGTACTGCACTAACTTGGAATGGTAAAAAAAGTTGTGAAAAAAAGACAAAGAAGACTGTTTGTGAATTTTGGTTTAGTAATCTGTGTAGCACCTGCAGTAGTGGGCTATCACTGCTGTACTCAGGGAATAGGTCGGTTCGACGATTGCTAGTACTTGCACTTTGTTCTACGAACATCTTCACTTTACCGATAGCGACGTATTGTGACACTTCCTATGACAAATGTACTTATTGTAAGTCGCTTTGGATAAAAGCGTCTGCTAAATGCCCTAAATGTAAATGTAAATGTAAGACTGAAATCGGTCATGTGACCGTGAATATCCGGGAAGCATGTGGCCTCATACAACAGCCCAAGAGCTGTTATATAAATAAGCTGTTAAATAATTAGCCTTTTTACGATGTGGGTAATAAGGACTAAGCCAGACTATGTTGTTGGGAAACAGTCAGAAAGCCTTTCCTCACCTAGTACTGTGTAGGTTAATAACATACTCCATACTATGAGCTTACTCTGTAGCTGAAATGGTTTTGGGGAACACGTTCCTATTAGCTGTTGAGTTCCTAAGAGGTAGGTTGCTAAGGAAGTCAGCTACTATGCTTTTGGGAAACAAACCCCTGAACGGTATTCATCTTTTAATGATTTCCTTCTTGTACTCAGCAGGATGAACCTAGCTGGAGAGTGCCTGAGCTTCTCCCCCCAAGACCCCTACTGTGTTCGGTAGCTCCATGAGAGCAGGAACTCATTTTGGTCCTGAATAGTTCCTCAATTAGGTAGATTAAATCGTGGGCTTCTTGCAAGGGACGAAAAACGGCACCGGCCTTGAAGTCTTAAAGGGGACATATTATACCACCAGGTGTGAGTGTGATTAGCCATTACGAGCCGTTTTGAAAATGTGCCGCTTCTGACATCACCAGTGGGGTGTGTCCATTTTCAAAACGGCTTGTAACGGCTAATCACACTCACACCCGGTGGTATAATGTGTCCCCTTTAAGTTCATTAATATGCTGATTTGTGCAGCAAGACTCTATGTTGCATTTTAGCATTTTTCGCAGTTGCTGGCTATGGAATTCAACTGGAGTTTGGATTGTTGTTGTTGTTGTTGGTGATGTTGTTGTTAGACTCCACACAGCGGACTGTATTTTCACAGTTTAATTCCCACACACAAATCATGTTTTGTCTATCTCTTCTCAAGCATTTCCCTGTTCATATTAATAAATCAAACACCACGCTTCCTAATGTTGTGGTCTTTGTTTGTGGTAAAATAATGCAATTGCAGTGTTTGAATATGATTATTGTCATTGTAATCTTTGATTAGTTAGCTGAGTGCCGATTCGAGCCAACCATTTGTTCCTCCTCCCTGCATGAGGAGGTGTACTGTACATCCACACTCCTTTCTCCATCCTCATGGAGCACAGGACACCGTGGTGGAGACTATGGCTGGGTCCTATAGGGATGGCTAGTGTGACGTCAGGAATCACTTCCGCATTTTTAGGACACGCAAACAACAATGGCTACAGCGCAGGAAGCGGTTACCTTTTACACAGTGACGGCCTACTTTAGTGAAATCCCCAAGTCTGTTCAAAAGGGTCTTAACTCCTACAATAACTTGTTATTATTGTTCATCATTTGAGATCAAACTTACCGGATCAACTTCAGCCATCTCGTTTTCTCTTTTTCGTCGAGGGGAAATCGGTAATAAGACATCGTTTTTTTACATGATGACGTAGCCATCCCTATAGGCTAGGTGCACAAAAAGCTCTCGGTTGGCTTGTTGGTTCCCTGTGGAGCCAGGTGTGTTTGAACCTGCCGCTATTCTGAATGGAATCAGTGTCTACACATCCTTCCTTACTGTAACACACCAGGTGCAACACCCAACCGGCTCCATGCAGACACTAATTACATTCAGAATAGTGGCAGGTTCAAACACACCTGGCTCCACGGGAAACCACAGGTTTCAGGCTTTTCGTGCAACCTAGCCTATTACTCTCCCTTTGGGAAGAGGGCTAGTTAGCAATTTCATGCTACACACCACCTAAGTGGCTGCCACACTCCACCTAGGAGACTTTCATTGAGCTCCTCCAGAAAAGAGAGCAGTGAGTGGTGATGTTGAAGCAAGGTGGTGATGTTGATAATGATACATGGCTTGGTACTCCATGTTCCCATGCAGCAGATTTCCCCCAGAGTGTGTATGGGGGACGGCTGGTTTAAGGTGTGCACACTGATTACTGAATGTGTACAGCCTCGTCCAGGTGAGGCTGCTCCACACACACTCCCACAGTGAGCTAAAACTAACAACAACCTACAATTATGTTTTCTTATAAAAATTAAATTCATGGGTTTTATTTTGGTTAATTACTAACTTTTAAATAACACATTTAAAATGATACGGAAAGTATTTAACAGTATTATAAATAATGATATCCGTGAGTCCTTGCAACTGTACAATCGAATGCAAATGTTGAATCAAATGCTTTATTTGTTATAAAAATGACTGAAATGATAATGTAGAAAAGTGTCAGGAAAATTAGGATTATAGATTCCAGAGGGAGAAATTAAGAAAGACAGGGTTAATTTTTTATTAGATTTCATCTTAATACATTCTCACCTAGAAGTCTATGTTTTAATTATACAGGCTTAGTATCACAATAATTACCTTGATCTACTTCTTAAGAAAATCTTGATTAGTTATTTATGAGCATTTAATACAATATTATATAACAGGACGTTATCAGATTATATAGACTGGTGAGTTAATATATCCCAATCTAATTGACATTTTCCCTTACTAGGTATGCAAGGGTTCATTTAATCTGTATAGAGTCTACAGAAAACCCAACAAACGTGAATTTCCCAGTTGTCTTTAACTGTTTTCAAGTGAAGTTGTTGACATGGTTACAAACTGACATGGCATCAACCATGGGCCAATGAGCAAGCACCATGTGCAGTGAACCGTGCCCTGTGGTTGGTGGGCCCATCAGTGGAGGTGGGGCAAAGGGGAGTATTGATGAGTGACATGTTTGGATGCACGCGCTGTTGTTTCTGGGATTGGCAAGTGTTTGAGGAGCAGTTGTTGTACCAGGTTGTGGTGTTGTGTCTCCAGATTGCCGTTCCTAATAGAAAGCCTACAACTATAATTTAGAGTTAGTTTAAGTGGTAACACTTTATGATTAGTACATTATTTAACTACTCATTTGTATTAGTTAAGACAGTAATATGCATTATTATACAACATTAGCATAGGGGTTAGGGTTAAATCCTAGGGGGTTAGGGTTAACCCCTAACCCCTTAAATGTTTAACCCCTTAGGGTTAAACATTCAATAATGTATAAATGAATACCTTAGTTAATATGAACTTCATTAGTAAGCATTAACATGAATAGTAAATGACAGACCATTGGTTAACTGTTTATAATGAATAATGAATAATTAATACAAATAATTAACTGTTAGTTAATGCTTACAACTGCCTTCAAAAACGTTAACTAATGGTTGGTCGTATGTACCCTTGTATCCGTATTGTAAAGTGTTACCCTTTTTAAACGGAGAAATTTTAAACAGAGCGACACCTTAGTCATTAGCCGGGCGTGTCGACCGTGGAGGAAGGTGGCGGGGGTCGTCGGAGGGCGTCGGAGGGCCTGTACGGGGTTCCAGGGTGATGGTAATACCCCCAGTGCATCACTTGGCCTTTGAAGAACAATGAAGAATGACAGGAAGTCCTTTGGCTCTTTGGAAACAGGGGTGAGGGGAGGGGTCATGCCTTCTCTGGTCTCATTGCGGGGCAGTAACTGTTTATGGCTTGTGACATATTTTTGCTTGGTATTTCGTTCACCACCAGATGATGCGGCAGGTGGATGTCGGTTCGGTTTTTGGTTCTGGACTCTGCCACGAACGTCCGCTTGGTGAAGTCTACTGGTACAGCCTGAAGCCCCGCCTACCGGGGTCCTTTATGACATATCGGAATCCGAAATCTGTCAGTTATATATTAAGGCCAGGGTATACTACTCCGACTCCGTTATCCGTAATCCGACTCTGTTACTACGGAGACCCCTCGAACGTTCACAGTTCTCCGTCGGGATGTCGGATACGCGACGCAATTCGCCGCCAAATTGATCTTATAGGTTGACTAACTAATACTAACCGTGTAAATCGTGTTGGAAATTAACTTCCAAAGCTTTTCACATCTTATTTGGTGTTTTATTAGTCCTTAATGTGCTTAATGTAGAAAGTAAATAAGGTGCCAAGTCAAAAAATTGGGAAAGTGATTGCGGAAATGATTTTGTTAGAGGACCAATCACAGCCCTCGCCGTCTCCGTCTCCCCTCGACGGAGTGACGGACACTTAAAAAACATTTCACGCAGACGGAGACGACGCAGAGGTTCTCCGTCAGGCTCTCCGGCGACATAGAGGGCTGTCCGTAACCGACGTACGGCACTTTACGGAGAAGTATAAACCAGGCTTTAGTTGTTAGTTGAAAGAGTCGACTGACTACTCAAATGTTTCGAAGTATTACAACAAAAAAAGAGAAAACTACGGCCTTTCACACAGAATACACGGATCCCTTTTCCCCCCCATATTTCCCATAAAGAGCGCTGGGGAATACACTGCAGCCACAAATATCCGTCAGATGGGAGGAGTCAGGCCATGGCCATAAATATGAGGACGCCGTAGTGTCCTGTGTGGTCGGTCTGGTGTGTTTCATGAGATCTGTTCCCCGGTTGTCATG
>OMLJ01054627.1:1750-11959 GCA_900302595.1 Gadiculus argenteus | reverse complement strand
GACGCAAGGAACACTCTTTGGTGTGTTTGATGGCCATGGGGGCTGGGCCTGTGCCCAGGCGGTCAGCGAGCGCCTGCTGTCCTACGTTGCCATAGCGATGATGTCCCTGCAGAGCCTTGAGGAGCTGGAGTGGTTAATGGAACAGGGCCGCCCGGTCCCGGCTGTCCTGCAGTGGTACAAACACCGTGGGGATGTCAGCTACCAGAAGTCTGCCTCCTTCTACAGAGACCAGCTCCGAGTGTTCTGGCAGGAGCTGCTCGACCACGGGGAGCACAGGGACGGCATGAGGTGTGTGCTCAACGATGACCTCGTCTTCCTTTTCCTTTCTCATTATTCAGTTAATCACCGCTATTAATGCTTTTCCTGCTTACTGAGTGGAGAAAAAAAGTTGAAAGCTCAGCATATTAAGCAAGTCATGGTATTGTATCAATAATCATAATGTACATGATTATTGATTAAACTAAATTGAGTGATAAGCTTAAACCAAGTTTAAGGTTTAAGTTTACAAAGACTTGAATTTTATCCATGTCAACAATCTTCTCTATTGCAAAATTAGACTGTAGCTATTGCACATGGAATACACAGGACATCCAGTGTAGAATATAATCCACCAGCAAATGCTACGCTTTCAGTCTGGGATTAATAACGTACATTTTAAATGCACATTACGTGTACTGTGAGTTTGTTTCTGTGTCTGAACAAGATAAAAGCACTCCAAAACTTGTTTATGATTGGAAATGCTATTGACATTGTTGGAGTGACACTAATGAAGATGTATCATTCCGTTTTTAGTCCAGCAGAAGCTATGGACTATGCCTTTAAACGACTAGACACAGACATCTCTCTGGAGGCCCAAGTGCCTCTTTCGTCAGACCTGCTGAAGAGTACAGCCATACAGGTAATAGGGACGGGGGGTTGCCCCGTTGGTTTTGGTAATATTATTTAACTTTGGGTGGAATGTGACGGTTGACTTAGTGTCACAATCGCACTACTTGTGTGAGGAAATTTGCCAACAAAATAAAAGTTCCTATAGGTCCCATATTATACCACCAGGTGTGAGTGATTAGCATTACAAGCCGTTTTGAAAATCTGCCTCTTCTGACACCACAAGTGGGCGTGTTCACCTAGATGTATGACAGATAGATGAGCAACGTTTGCCACAGTCCACTGGGTAGGCTGGTAGACTGATCTATCCAGCACACATCAAGGTGGACATGCCCATGTCAGAAGAGGCAGATTTTCAAAATGTCACCTTTTTAAATTATCTGAAATCAGTGCTCTTAGAGATGATCATGTCTTCACACTCATCCATCCCTACAGGTGGCGTTCACGGGATGCACGGCGTGCGTGGCCCACGTGGACTTGGAGGGGATCCACGTGGCCAACGCAGGAGACTGCAGGGCAGTGCTGGGGGTGCAGGAGGAGGACGGCTCCTGGAGCGCATTGCCGCTCTCCCGGGACCACAACGCCCAGAATCAGTCTGAGCTGCAGCGCATCAGAGCCAGACACCCCCCCTCGGAGATGGACACGGTGGTCTCGGAAGACCGACTCCTCGGGGTAAGAGTCGCACTGTATGGAAAGTAGCTGAGATGTAAACAAATGATTCCAATTCCAATTGTCTCATGCTTCATGCTGATGGTAAAATGACTACTGTCCATTCCATTAAAAAAAGATGATTCAGCTGGGGTTGTCCCTCTTGTGTATGCATAGGTTAAGTACTGTAGGCTTGGGCTGCTGTACTTCTTGAGAAACTAGGTTTTCAACCTCAATGTCAGCCAACAGTACTTAAATAGGCATGGTAGGTGTGATTATTATTATTAGTTAATCTAGCTTTGCAAATGTGTTTGAGGTCCTTGACAATTAGTTCTAATCCGAAGTGCCCATCTACAACCAAGGCAATGCTGAAGCTGCTGTGTTCTGCTTGATTCTTGTTGGGATGCAACAGGTTTTAATGCCCCTCCGTGCTTTCGGCGACGTGAGCTTCAAGTGGAGCAGAGAGCTCCAGAGCAGCGTTCTGCAGAGTCTGGAGTCGGGCGTGGATCTGGACTCTCTCAACATGTACCACTACACCCCCCCCAACTACCTGACTCCACCCTACCTGGATGCCACTCCTGAGATTTTGTACCACAAGCTCAGACCCCAGGACCGTTTCCTCATCCTAGGCTCTGATGGGCTCTGGGACGAAATGGGAAGCAAGCAGGCTGTCCAACTGGTGGGAGAACATCTCAGTGGGATTCACCTGCAGGTCAGTGTCTTGCTTTGTTTTCGAGCTAGTCCCCACCCACTGTCCGATTTCTTTTCAGATGCGGTCTCACTGATTTATGCTAGACCCTTTTCCATTTAAGGGCGGGGCTATATTACCTTCCAGGCTATTGCTGTCTTTACTCACGTGAATACGATTTTGGGGGTGGAGCCAGAACATTTGATTGATGCCTGGTAATCCATAACTACCAATGACTATCCTAACTCATGCAATGGTATAAGCTTAATCTATAGAGGGCAATAGGAGTCCATATTCAAATGTTATCCCAGGTTTGTAAGCTTGGTTTGGACCAGAATTAATCCATAGCCGTTTTCACACATGTCTTTCGTCTTTTCTCCGCATTTGTATATCAGGAGGTTCGACCGTGAAGGTCATTCACACTTATTCATACTTGATGCCTGATATGCGGACATTGGTGTTGCTCATCAGTAGAATCTCTGGCTGATTTAGGGGGGCAGGCTTGCAAGGGGCGGGATATGACATAGGTTCGAGGTTTGCAAGAGGTGGGATAAGGACGGCCACTGTCACTCAGGTTTGTTAAGGTCTGACCGGTTTAAAAATATTAAAATATTAAAATATTTTTAAACCATTCAGCGAACAAAAGGCAGCAAAACAGGCTGATTATTGTTTAGGGGGCTAATCGACATGCAAACGTAGACCGACGTGTCATCAACACGCCCACTCAAATGGTGTGGAATGCCGACATTCTACTGCTCATTCATATAAGTTCATTAACATTTCTGCCCGCTAAAATACTACCCCAGGGGTAGTCTTTTTTCAGGTTGTCCAATGTCAGGATATGTCATTCACATATATGGCCTGAGAATAGCGGGCTAATAGCGGGCTGTACGTGTATGTGTGAAAGCAACTCATAACATAACCATTACCCACTTCATCCATTTTCATCCAAAATAAGTGTTTTCAGGGTTGGATTTTCCTTTTAAAGGGGAAATATTATACCACTCTCTCTTGCCCCTGCAGGCGCCGGTGTCTGACAAGCGTCTGAAGCTGGGTCAGATGCAGGACATCCTGAGGAGGCGCAGCGCCCGGGCCACCCGTCCCTCGGACCTCAACGCCGCCACACACCTGATCAGGCACGCTCTGGGCACCAGCGACCGCGGCAAGCTGTGCCCCGAGAGACTGGCGGCCATGTTGGCCCTCCCGGAAGAGCTGGCCAGGATGTACAGGGACGACGTCACCGCCACAGTGGTGTACCTCAACTCAGACCTGGCCAAGCCCCAGCGGAGCTAGCAGAGACCTGTGTTCACAAACCTGGTCTCTTCACAGGACCTCTTCCCGTGGTGGAGAGAACTGGATCCTGGAGCACATACAGAGGCTGTGAGCGATCACATATTCTATGCTTATTTCTTCTTATTTTTAGAGAAAAATATTTTTTTAATTTTTGTGTTAACATGACAGTGGTGTGTTGTGTTTATGTACGTGTGTATTACACGCATATCTCGCATAGCTTTAATTGTTACCATTGTAACAGATTTGACACAGGGTGTTATCAAGATCTTTTTAAAAATGTAATATATCATCATCTATGTGCAGACTTAATTAAGGATCCGCAAAATTTGCGAGCCACGATTCTCCATTAACCTTTTACTGGGATGAGTCCAAACCCTTATGGCACAAAGAATCCAGCGCAGCTTGCTGTGAAAGCGAGGCAGCCAAAGGTTGGTTACTCATCCGCGTTTGGCCATTTGATGCAATTTGACAATCTTTTTTCATTTTGTATTAAAAATGTTTACAGGATAAGGTTTCATCTATTCCTTTTTTTGAGTTGTTTCAATAAAGTAAAGTATGAACCATAGTGTCCAAGATTTCTTTCATGTCCTCATCCTCGTCCGCCAGTCGGGTCGCAGGACAGCAGCTCAAGCAGGGGGCCTCAGACTTCCCTTTCCCGGGGCCACATTGACCAGCTCTGACGGGGTGATCCCGAGGCGTTCCCAGGCCAGTGTTGAGATATAATCTCTCCAACTAGTCTTGGGTCTTCCCAAGGTCTCCTCCCCACTGGTCGTGCCTGGAACACCTCCCAAAGGAGGCGCCCAGTGGGCATCCTTACCAGATGCCCGAACCACCTCAGCTGACTCCTTTCTAAGCAGAGGAGCAGCGGCTCTAATTCGAGTACCTCACGGATGGCTGAGCTTCTCAACCTATCCCTAAGGGAGACGTCAGCCACCCTCCTGAGAAAACTCATCTCGGCCGCTTGCACCCGCGATCTCGACCTCACGCCCTGGGCAACTCTGGAGAAGAATAGAGTCCAACCACTTTCCAGAGTATGGTACCAGAGCTCAGACTGTGCATGGAGGTAAACCCCACCAGATCTTACTGGTAGCGCTCCACCTCCCTCACAAGCTCCGGTTCCTTTCTCCAAAGTGAGGTCACGTCCCACGTGCCCAGAGCCTGCTTCTGCCGCCCGGGTCTGGTCCATCGAGACCCCTGACTTTCACTGCCACCCATGTGGAACCCGACCCCAGCGGGTCTTCCTGCAGGGGGTGGGCCCACAGGACGAAGAGGGGGGGGGGTGCCATCGCTGTGCCCGACTGGGCTCCGTCAAACCCGGCCAACAAGTGATCACCGACGAGCCCTCCGTCTGGGCCTGGCTCCAGACGGAGGGCCCCGGGCTTCCTCTGGGGTCTTGGTGAACCAACACAGCCCTCAGGTTCACAGGGACACGCAAACCTCTCCACCACGATAAGGTGGCGGTTACAGGAGAGGAACCATAGCTAATAAAAAATTTATTAAAAGTAAATTCATATTTAATTGGTAAGCAAATGTGTCATTTATAAACCATAAATGCAGCCCCTGAGAGCATGAACATACATTTATTTTCATGTTTACACTTTGTCACTTAATATGCGTAAGATTGTCATCTACGTAACTGATTGATCCCATTTCGATTGTCATTGGTCCTCAGATTCCAGCTGACAATGGGGATTTTTGAAATGTTTGTATTTTTTTACTTTGCTACAGAACCAATACATTGTTGGAAAAGTCTCAGTTTGTAGGATAACAGGTCAGTTTGAAAGATGTTGAAGTATAATAGTAGTCTAATAGTATTAATAGTAAGTAGTTTAACTGATTATTAAACCTTTTATTATTGAGGTTTAATAAGCAAATGAGACACAAACGACTAAAACCTCAGCAGCACCTTCTGCCAGAGGAGAACCGCGGGATGGATCCTGATCATGGATGTGAGTGACTGTCGTGAGTCTTTCCCGTTGCGTTCAACTTCATTTAGTCTCCTGACTTTACCTAGTCTAGTGGGCAAAGCTCCCACTATTTATGGATTGTTTTAATCAAGGAAGACAGCATTGCTTTCTTCATTTATTGCATGCGTTTTAAAGTGCTTTAATAATGTGTCCCACATTAGTTGACACACTCTTACTCACAAAACAAAACGTAAATCCAGAAGGAAAGTTAAAAGAATTGGTCAAATTTGGACTTGGTACTTGATGTTGGACTTTATTCTGCAATGGTTTTGTGTTATACCTTCCTAGTCATTCATGTGCTATAATGTTTTTTTTCCTCCTTCCAGATCCGGCAGTCTGCAGAAAGCAACCCCATGGCTTTTCCCTACCACTACCTGGTATTCTACTACTAAGGAGTAGGCTGGAGTGCTGTCTCTCTCAGCCCTCTCCTCCAGCTCAGGGAGAGCAGGACTACCAGAGGAGGAGTCCACTGTGTAGCAGGCTGCCCCACCCATACTGGGCAGCGACCCAGAGGTGGATGACACAGGCACAGAAAAAGAATGGGTGTGGGTGTTCAAACAATGGGTCATAAGAGGCTTACTGACCGTGTTAAAGGTCAGAATACAACTTTGGTCTTATCACCATGGTGATCAACAGAGCATCATTTTATTGTCTCAACTTTAAATTGCTTGTGATCTTACTCAAATGAAGGTCAGCACATTAGTAAAGCTATCACAGTAACGGTCACATAAAACACACTATTGTCTACATAGAAAGATATTGATTTTCTTTTTCTAGCCATAGGGGTCTGCATCATGGTGTGAGCCGTTTGATTTGGTATCGAAGACTCTATGGTTCGTCAGATGTTCATTATTCAATTATATTGTGTCTGTAAAAAGCTTTCGGACCACTTTGTTGTTTTGTTTCGATGTTGTCAATATTTAACCTCCCTGTAATTACTGCATTGCTATCTTTACTTTTTACCATTGCAACTCTTTGATATTCTAATGAAGGTGGATTCAACCTGGGAGGAGCATGAGATTACAAACACAGTCATTATGAATAACCATTAACTAGCAACCCTTGGAGGGAGAGTGAGAGAATGGTTGAGTTAATCAGAGAGAGAGAGATCAGGGTAAAGGTTACTATTCTGTAATGTGCGGAAGTGAAATAAAGTGAAACTAGCTGTGTCATGTCATGGCAAGCATAGCTGAGCAGTTTTCAAAGTCTTTGTCAAATACCATCAAGGCATCATGGATTCGATATTCTCCGAAGTGGACTTGTGTACCATGTGGATCATGTGAACTTTAAACTTCCTTGAGAGCTCTCTCTCTTTTTATCTCTAGTACTGGTGGCTGTGAGGGATACACCGAAGACGACGTGAGAAAACTGAAGGATCAAACTATTCTATCCTATAAACAACATCTTTGTTGAGAACATTATCATTTCAGCCATTGTATTGGTCTTATTTTAAATATGAAAGCCTCTGGATAAAATCCTGCACATCGAGGAAGGTAAGATCCAACATTGTACTACATTGTCAAAACTAAATTAAATTGCAAAATGGCAAATATATGTGTGGACTCCTGTGTTTATTGTTAATGTGTCAGCATTTTTTATTTATGTATTCTGACTGTTTATTATAAAGGATGACTCAGAACATGTTCCAGGAAGGCTTGTATCAGGTGTACGTCAGGGAGACTCTGAGTGACCGGCCACCTCCTGAAACAAGCGATCAGGGAGACCTAAGAGATGCCAGAATCCGGCGCTGGTTCGGAACAGTTGTTGGCAGCAGAGTGCTGGTCACCGGGGTACAGTCCTACTTTTGTACAGTCCTACTTTTCAAATACAGAAAATGGAAACTAGTCTATTTGAACACATGATGTCCCACTTTATCTCACATCTCCAGGCGACGCAGGTCCTCGCTGCCCTGGCCTGCATATTAACCACAGTTATCTATTCCTGTGTGAGCTTCAACTGCTCCATGAGCATGACCATGCCGGTTTGGTCTAGCATGTTTGTAAGTTCATTTATAACACACAAAGGGATTGTTCGAAGGGAATTTCAGCAGTGAGGGCGTACATAGATACATACCCTACTGCCTACTACTTACTGATCAGGTCATGCTTTGATTCAACAAAACAAGAATAAACCAACATATTTCTCTGTTTCAGTATCTAGCCACAGGGGCATTGGCTTTCCTTCTCGCCAAGAAACCAACAAAAATGCGGGTAAAGCCTCTGCTCTCTTCCCTATTATTCAAATATATGGTTTATATACATATTGTATTATGTGTAATCAAATTATCTATTTATATATTGATCTATCTATCTATCTATCTATCTATCTATCTATCTATCTATCTATCTATCTATCTATCTATCTATATCTATCTCATTATTGTGAACAGGTTGCCACACTGATGGTCCTCAACCTCTTCAGTTTTCTGCTGGGAATAAGTGCTCTGCTGTCCTTTGCTGTGAACTCTGTACATGCAGTAGCTCTTAAAACAAACCAGCAGGTAACGCACCATGCTGCCATACAGCACCAACGTCTCAAAGTGCTGCAAGAAAAAAAACCATGATATAGCCTTACCATCTACTATCTACATTGATATTATGGAGAACATTGCATAAATTAAGGTGACATTTTGATTGTTGGAAATATTTAGTTCTACTAGCTTTGATGATCTAAAAGTAACGCTGTACTTTGTGGTTCTGCCTCCTGCCAGCGTATTGGATCCCATGTGGCCAAAGGCAGCTCTATAACCTTTACTGTGCTGTGTTTGCTGGCGTCCCTCTACACCCTGTTCCTGTCCTGGAGGGGCTTACGCCGCTACAGCGCCCCCAACTCTCAGACCTACGGCCCAGTACCACAGGTCAGTACCACCCCTAAACAACACCTCAGACCTACAGCCCTTAACATAGGTCAGTACCACCCCTAAACAACACCTCTATGACCTACAGCCCCTAACATAGGTCAGTACCACCCCTAAACAACACCTCTATGACCTACAGTCCAGTACCACAGGTCAGTACCACCCCTAAACAACACCTCTCAGACCTACAGCCCCTAACATAGGTCAGTACCACCCCTAAACAACACATCAGACCTACAGCCCCTAACATAGGTCAGTACCACCCCTAAACAACACCTCTCAGACCTACAGCCCCTAACATAGGTCAGTACCACCCCTAAACAACACCTCTATGACCTACAGCCCCTAACATAGGTCAGTACCACCCCTAAACAACACCTCTATGACCTACAGTCCAGTACCACAGGTCAGTACCACCCCTAAACAACACCTCTCAGACCTACAGCCCCTAACATAGGTCAGTACCACCCCTAAACAACACCTCAGACCTACAGCCCCTAACATAGGTCAGTACCACCCCTAAACAACACCTCAGACCTACAGCCCAGTACCACAGGTCAGTACCACCCCTAAACAACACCCCAGACCTAACATAGGTCAGTGCCACCCCTAAACAACACCTCTCAGACCTACAGCCCCTAACATAGGTCAGTACCCTCCCTAACCTAAGTCAGATACAGTGATTTATAGAGTTGAATCGTAATAGTAGAATGTATTCCCGGTGGGGGAAGTAAACTCAAATGTGTTGACAGCAACATGTGTGTGACGTAAATGGTGCGTGTTGAATCGTGTTGATTGTTTCTTGTTTTCCGGCAGCATCTCGATAACGGCACATCTCCACTACTGGAGCAAGAGGAACTCAGCCTTTAAATTCAGCTCTTGAAGAGGATTCTGTCCTCTGACTGCATGTGATGGCGCAGTATCCCGCTGGTGCTGCTAGTCCAGGGCTGAGGTGGTGAGGTGCCAAGGCTGCAGAGGGTTGAGGAGAACAAGCTCAATATCACAAGCTAGATACATGTTTACATAACAGCCAAAGAGGGGCAAATAAACAGTTTGTCATTTTTGATGACAGACTATAATCAACTAAAAAAACTACTCTACAGTTCTATCTCTCAAAATAAAAAAAGCGATGTGTCATGACAAGCAAATGGATATGGGCTGTTCTTGAATTAATTAATTTCAACCCACTCTGTAAAGAGTAACACTAGAGGGCAGTCATCATCTGTTGAGTTCCTTTATGACACAAAACAAATTTAGGTCAAATACTTGCAATCTAATAAGTCCTCCAGAGTCACAAATAGTCATGTCCAGTTTATTTGTGTAGCCCCACAGAGTGAGGGCCTCAGGGTTTCACAGGCCCAGATTTGATGACGACTTCTTTCCATAAACCCACAAAAGTCCTCTCAACTCAATCTATAGAATTCTGAAGATTATTTACTTACTTACAACTCAAAATCTTGAAAATATCGTAATAATTAACAAAGAGATGCAAGACCATATAATCCAGCAGACCTTTCATAGTTGAATCATGCACCTTTCACATTAATCTGCTTAAGTAGAGTTTTTCAATCATGTCCAGGTAGGCTGGACATGAGACAAAAGAGTTGTACCCCTGGCTAATCACACACACACACACACACACACACACACACACACACACACACGTGTGTGTGTGTGTGTGTGTGTGTGTGTGTGTGTGTGTGTGTGTGAGAAAGAGAGTGAGCGAGAGAGAGTGAGTGAGAGAGAGATGTGTAAGAGTGTAAGAATTGCCAAGGAACCCGTTTCTCACGGCATACGGGGTTAACAGCTTCCAGCTGTCCACTGCTTGGCAGTGAAGCTACAGGAACATGGTGGGGGAAGAGAGAGAGAGA
>OMLJ01054600.1:0-10141 GCA_900302595.1 Gadiculus argenteus | reverse complement strand
ATCATTTCCAATTAAGAGTAATGTTTTTCCTAGTAATAATCCGCGTCTGTACACTTGTGCATACATGCTGGTCGCCGGCCACTAGGCGGCACCATCTCTTTATAGCGCTCAGTTTATGGTCTCGCGAGATAACGCGAGCTTGATATGATCTCGCCTGAGAATAGAGCCCCTAATGTTCGTTAAATCACTGTTGTGTTTTGATGAGAGACTGGATATGGATACTGAACTTTAATTATGACATTTAATCCCTCCGGTTTACGGATAGTGCGATATGGGTGCATATAGATCTGACAGAAGACGGGTGAGGAATGAATTTGTGTTTGTGTGCATTTCATTTAACGTGCATCCGAGTTAGTCGGCCCCCACCAGACAGACGTGTAGCCTAATGTAAACACGTTTCAATTTAAAGAACATTCGGATCAGTACTGTTCCTTAAATCTAAAGATCTACAAACGTATCATCCTTACGAGTCTGGTTAAGGTTAGCACATGTGATAAAATATAACGTCAGGGTTTTTACATGAATATAATCATACATAGCCACTATTAAGATTAAAATGAAATGTAATAATGCATAACGTGTCAAGTATGTAATAATGCTATAACATGATAATGTAAAGATGCCAACATGACAGCGCTCATGTTAACTGATGTAACTGTGTCATCATGATTAATGTAACTTCCTGTTAGGTTGATGTATCGTATTCATGTCATTAAAGTAGTGTCTGTTTATAACTTTTAAAAGACAACCCTTTATCATAAACATTCTGATGTTGTTCATAATCTTCTTTCTACCCTTAGGTGTAAGCGTGGTGCATAAGGCAGCATGCGTTCTCCAGCTTTGGACAGTCTCTACTGCTGTTGTCCCGGGAACATTGGGTTACACTCAGCAGTAGAATATAATACACATCACCATAGTCTACTCATAGATGATGCTGTGGTAGGGGATTCACAATGAATAGATACACGACTATCAGACAGCTGGGGGACGGCACCTATGGCTCAGTGGTCCTCGGCCGCAGTCTGGAATCAGGAGAGCTAGTGGCCATAAAGAAGTGAGTATTATTGAGCCTCATTCAGTTCCTAATGACAACCTATCATGCACTGTCCCCTTTATACGTGAAGGGACTGGCCAGTGGGAAAATTGGAAAGAAAAAGTCAGCTATGCACAAAATGACACTGTTTTTAAATAATAACAAGCCATAATAATATATTTTCTGACTAACTATGATTTATTTGCAACTTTCTATCATCGGGAAAAGACAGGAGTAGAATAAAACGTATTGAATGCATTTCTATTTTTAAGGACCTGTGGCCTTCACAAGTCTCAAATCATGTGTTGACATTTTGTTTCTCATCCCCTGCTCTTTGTTTTTACAGGATGAAGAGGAAGTTTTACTCCTGGGAAGAGTGCATGAATCTTCGTGAGGTCAAAGTAAGTTACCCATTTGACTTGTTTTTATCAAGGGAAACTTAATTAACAAACATTGTGTATATGTAAAAACTATTGAACACTTTCTTCAGGAATAATGATTTTACTGTTATTTACATTGATTATGTCAGTTGACCTTAATTCATTTTGTCCACCCCTGTTCTTCCACAACAATGATTTACATTTTTTCACAGCTCAAAATTACAAAACAGAGAATATAGAAGGTGATTCTTGTGTGCGTTTGGCTCTGACCTCTGGATTCTGTCTCTTGCCTGCCTCTGTAGAAGTTAAAGAAGCAGAGCCATCCCCTTTAGAGCGTGCTAGCCTTGCCCTTAGCATCTTAGTTGGGTTATTGAATACATCCAGTTAAACCGCAAGAAAAACTCAAAATCCTATTGTGGCTTCTCCCTTAGCAAATGTAGCATGGTTAAACCTATATCACTCCAGTGCATGATTAAAAAACATTTCCAATTCACTTTCTCTGATCTGAATTTAAGTTATGCTCCTGCTGAAAGTATTACTCTACTATTGGAGTGTGTACTTCAAGATACTCTTATTTGATAAATGCCCTCCTTTGTATATTTTGGTTTAAAAAAAAAAAAAAAGGACAAACTTTTAAAATGTGCTGCAGTGTTTCAGTGTTTGGTCTGGCATGTTTACGCCTACTTGAATATGGTCAACTTCTGGTGGCGATTTGTAATCTCATTTTCTCTTCCCTTTCAGTCCTTAAAGAAGCTCAACCATGCTAATGTGGTAAAACTCAAGGAGGTTATTCGAGAGAATGACCATTTATACTTTGTATTTGAGTATATGAAGGAGAACTTGTATCAGCTAATGAAAGACAGGTATGTATTCATTGATTTATGTTTGACATGATGTTACATTGTTCAATTATATTTGAAATTCAGTTTTTGCTCTGATTTCCTCTTTTGCCAGGGCTCGTTTGTTTCCTGAATCTGCTGTACGAAACATTATGTTTCAGATACTTCAAGGGCTTACATTCATTCACAAACATGGTGTGTCTTATGTTGGTGTCTTGAGCAACAATTTATTTGTGTGCATTCTTCACTTTAATGCTACTATGTACACGTCCAGTTAACCATACAATGTGGCCTGTGTAGGATTCTTCCACAGGGACATGAAGCCTGAAAACCTCCTGTGCATAGGACCAGAGCTGGTGAAAATAGCAGACTTTGGACTGGCTCGGGAGATCAGATCTCGCCCTCCATACACAGACTATGTCTCTACCAGATGGTAAGACTTCTCTTCCTGTTTTTCAACAGGACCAAGATTTGATCTTGTATTGTGCTCGCGTAGGCGCCACCCTATCCCAGTGGAGAACACTGTTTTTGTGCAATATTTTAAAGTTATAAACAAAGTCAGGATTTGCTGCATCTGGCATCTTTGCTGGTTTGGACCATTACTACTGCTGCATCATACATGGAACTCATCCATAATTAGGGCCATATACTCTATACTCGTGTTTCTCCTATTGCGAAAGAGGTCTGTGAAAAGAGACCTTTGAGCTAGCGAGTAAAGAGCAAAGTATCCCTCCGCCTCCCCCAGGTACCGAGCCCCAGAAGTGCTGCTCAGATCCGTGTCCTACAGCTCCCCCATAGACCAGTGGGCCGTGGGCTGCATCATGGCCGAACTGTACACACTCAGACCCCTGTTCCCAGGATCCAGTGAAATAGACACCATCTTCAAAATCTGCCAAGTCCTGGGAACACCCAAGAAGGTACAAAGTTTTACTGTTAATAAAAATGAGCTGTGAATGTAATACTTCATCTCTATCTCTGGCCATCATGGCCACTTGGTTTTGGGTGTACTCTCGTTATCTTTGAGGATCTGCCCATCCACAGTCCAATAAGTGTGGATCATTTATTCTATTTCTCCTTTACCTAACAGAATGACTGGCCAGAGGGCTTCCAGTTGGCAAGTGCCATGAATTTCCGCTGGCCTCAATGTGTACCCAGCCTCCTGCGGACACTTATCCCGAATGCCAGCGCTGAAGCCATCCACCTGATGAGAGATCTACTGCAGTGGGATCCCAAGAAGAGACCAGCCTCTAGTCAGGTAGCGTCATGTTGTATTTCTGCCAACTCGAGTCTTTAAAAGCGCTGAACACATGAGCCATAATAGGGAAGGTGGCTCTTGATTAGCCCTGCCTAGCCTCAGATGGTAGTCATTCATCTTGCGACCTCACTCATCCAGGGCTAAATAATACAATAACACACCACCCAAAGCGAGAAGGGTGGGGTCATCACAAACACAAGTAGACTACCTCTACACTACACTCACCTCTCTTCGTCTCCATCCCCAGGCTCTACGATACTCTTACTTCTATGTGGGCCAGGCCCTGGGCACGCCCCAACAGATCCTGGATCAGAGCAGGCCTCAACCTGCTCTGGCCGCACCCCAGTCCCAACCCACTCCCCACCAGCAACCCCTCCTGCTCCAGCCGGTTCCCCCTAACCAGCCGCCGCCGACCAACCAGCACTCCCCGCACCCTCCCAGGCCACTGCAGCAGATCCAGCCGCCGCCGATGTCTGCAGGCCTCCAGGCCGCGGCGTACCAGCGGCACACAGACCTGGTGCGGGAGCAGCTGCCCAACCACGCCTCAAAGCCGCAGGAGGCCGAGCGAGCTCCGCAGGGCCACCTCCCTTACATTGGGGACAAAGGCCTCCAGAGCAAAGTGAGCTTCGGTCCAGCATTAGCTGCTCATCTTTTTTAAAAGAAAGCCATAGTAATAATCAAAATAATAAATGGGATTAATATAGCGCTTTTCTAGGACTCAAAGTCGCTTTACATTGGGGGGCGGTGGTGGTAAAACAAACAACAGACATACAGCACTGACATGCAGGGGGGGGTGCAGGGCGGGCTTAGAGAATGCAGTAGAGAAAAGATGGGTCTTGGAAAACTGGATTGGAAAACTGGGAGGGACTCCGAGTCTCTGATGTCATTGGGGAGGGGGTTCCAGAGCCTGGGAGCTGCCCTGGAGTGGCTGCCCAAGTGGTGCATTGAGCAATTTGTTTTGTTTCTATTGAAGCTGAGACCGGATCCTGAGAATGGAAGCGCCCTGAGCTTGCAGACCAAGCCCAAGGCGGGCCGGCGGCGCTGGGGCCACAGCACAGGGCTCCTGAAGGGAGACGACTGGGAGGACTACGAGGACAACCAGCTGATGCCACTGGGGGGCAAAGCTCACTTCTCCATGGAGAAGTCCAAGCAAGGAGCCGAGGCGGCGAGCAGGTTCCTGCCTTTTGTTATGCTGTTTGCCTCGAGATGTCCAATTATTTTGCATGTCCTGTCCACTTTCTATCAGCAGCTAAAGAATAAGCTCTGGAGAAAGTTTGTCACTACAGCTTCCACAAGTAGCAGTTACTTATGCAGGGACGCTGCACACACCCCAGCGGAGACAAGACAAAGGCACCATTTTCACGAAACTACACCCAATTTCAAATACAAAATGTATACTTTTAAGGCAACCAATACTGTTATCTGAAACATGGAGTGGCTTCTTCATGATCTCAACTTGCACATTCTGCAAAAAATCGCAACAAAAAAAACCGCTTCGTCCTTGGTTTACACAATTTCGTGACTTGACGTTTCGTGACGTTCTGACTTGCTGCTGGTTTTGACGTGGCGGGTCACATGTGTTAACATGTTTGATCTCTAAACTGGCTTCTGTGGAGTACAGTACTCCACATTATATTTTGAACCCTCCTTATATTTTGAACCCTCCTCTCTACAACACCTAAACCTACGTCTCACTGTCTTGTAATTACCGTCTTTCTATAGATATGGAAATGCCCTGGATTTCAGCCGGCCTAATGGCAAGGAAGATACCCCATTGAATCTGAATAAGGCTTCTTCCACATACCAGGAGCCTTCAAGAACAGCCTCTGCAAAGCAGCATTACCTAAAGCAGTCCAGATATTTACCTGGTAACAGCACATTTTGTTATCGTTAAATAGGTCAAACTTGTGGAATATGTCTTAATAGAATCTGATTTGCCATAGTTTTGTTTTTGTAAATATTATTGTCTTGTATCCTAATGACTGGCAACTTGTTTTTGAACAAGCCAGTGCATTATGTAATCGTAATGTCAGAATGTCAGACTATTCTGACAATAACGTATTATCATGTTATCGTATTACCATTGCCTTTTATTGGTTTCTTTCAGGAATCAGTACCAAAAAGAATCAGACGGTGAATTCAAACAAAGATGTGAGCAGCAGCAGCCACCTGTGGGGCAACAACAGCATTCCATTTGGAGGAACGCTACCAAACAGAGGCATTCATGGTAATGCACAGTATATTTGTATACCCCTATCTAATTCACACAGGGCATGTATGTACCTTTTGGTTATTTTCAAATTCTCTGCAGGCACCAATACAATCCCAAGTGGATACGTCCCCTCCTATTTGAAAAAGGAGCTTGGTTCTGCTGGACACAGAGGATCACAAATGGGATCCACCATGGATCCAAGTTACACAGCATCGAGTAAGTGATTCATTTAATAGTTGTTTTTTTATGGATCTCTGTTGCTCTTTGTTATCATTTTCGATGTGTTGATTTGAATTTAGTGTTGTTTGAACAATCCTTTCCCTTGTTTTCCTTACATTAGATTATGCAACGTGGAGGTCCAACCGCAGTCACGTGGGCACCTCCTCCTACGCTTCTTCTGCCAGCAAAAGCACCCCGGGTCTGGTGCCTCACCCCCCCGTACAGAGCCTCCATGGGAGGAGAGACTGGTCTGCCAAATATGGACACCGCTAACTGGCTTCATTACCCTGTGTCGTTCAAGGGGTTTCTGTGTGCCTCAAAAAAACTCTTTCCTTCCAAAGAGTAGGCATAGGTGTTTTTGTAATGTTACTATCACAATGGCATTTGTACATATCTTTTGTATAGCAATAACTTGGGTTTTTACTCAATATGTAATATGTACAGTATGTTGTGTGATGTTTTATTTTTAAGTATGAGTTTGCCTAGTTAAAACATTTTTACCTGTTAAAACATGTTTCTGATTCATATTTCTGTATTAATATTACTGTGCTGAATAAGTTGTACTGAAGCCATACTATTTTTATGGCATCAACATCATTATTTTATTTTGACCAGTTTACATGGGCCAGAAAGTATTACCAGACCTTCCCTTGTTGTTATGGCCTTATATTTTATATACTTATATTATATTTATACTTCTTTTGATGCATTATAACATTATTAAGGCACCAATTTCGAGTTATGCTGGTGCTTTCTTTTAGTGACAAATCAATTAAAGCAAATGATGCTGATATCGGTACATTTGGTTTACTGTGCATTATTTGGAGGTGTTGAAATCTGACAATTATTTATTTTGAAAAACTTTATAATGAAAAATTACGGCAGACTGCCACGTGCAGCGCCTCATTTGGATGTGTCTGAAGTCTTGGAGCTTGACTTCCCTACGTTTCTCCTACAAATGGGCCTTGAGCTTGTTTGGAGGTTCTAGCAGGGGAGCAGCTACTGGTATACCAACGATGCTCGTCCGCCGGGATACATCCACTAGCACCGAGCGCTGGGCTTCGGGAGGGACACACATGGAACGGAGGGAGGAAGGGGACACCCGCCTAGCCAGCCAGATCAGCCGAATCAACCCTAGCGATCAATGGGGTGACAGATGTCGCAGCCAGATCGCCCTCACATCCAACGGTAGCGCGCGGGATACGGGTTTATATACCTCTCTGTGTGCATACTCCTTTCAGTCAAGGTCTTCATCATGCTAATTACGTCTTCTACGCACTGTTGAGATAGATTTGTGATAATTAAAGAAACATGGTCAGTTAATTAGTTGTATATTTCATGTCGTTGTATTTATTAAAACAAATACAAGTTTGTGTTATTTCCCACAATGCATCACAATGGTATGCACATTGGCCTATTTGTCATTGGCCAGGAGATGTCGACGTTTTGTAGTCCCCTGGTCCACCGCAGGGTTGAAACGGAGCGTTTTGCCAGTCGACAGCCACATCAACACACCAAGAGTAGCAGTCTGACGCTTCATTGTTTAGGCTACTCATTCTTTGCGAGTTGGGTCAAGGTTTGTATAACTACATATTCGTATACACTAGAGAGTATTGTATTTCATAATAGATAGATGTAGATATTATTAATGCAAATAATGTTACATATTTGTGTGACAAATTGATTTAAGGTCCTGTGATAGCGATGTCTGGAAAAGTTGTGTTGCACTACTTCGATGGGAGAGGAAAAATGGAATCAATTCGTTGGCTTCTAACAGTGGCCGAAGTTGAGGTGAGTAATCTTTGGACGCCAGACGGTCCGGGGATTTTTAAGGCATTACTGCGTAATTGGTAGGCTACTAGTATATAACAACTATTCGTTCTATATTCACAGTTTGACGAAGTGCATTTAACAAGCCGTGACCAGTACGAAAAACTTCTGGCAGGTAAATTGAATGCTAAAATAATCTCAATACCTCATCTCGTGCAAAAGTCTCTTGTGGTTGACAATTCTAACCCTTGCACCATCTCACATTCCCGTCCATTGGATATTTGTTGACTCACCTACTTGTTAACAATTAATTTACCTCTGACCTACAATATCATGTTTATTTCATATTGTGCCGCCAGACACCTATGATCATGATGCTATTTCTGATATATATTTGTGTTTGTAATTTCTTTAAAATTTTCAATAATTTTTGTGAAGATTTCCCTAAATAGTTTCACGTTTTTCTGTAGATGGAGTGCTCATGTTTGAACAGGTCCCAATGGTGGAAATTGATGGCATGCATCTTGTTCAGACAAAGGCAATCTTGAAGTACATTGCAGAGAAATACAATCTAAATGGAAAGGACATTAAAGAGCGGGCAATGTATGACATGAAAACATTTTATACATGTTCTTAATGCTGCAAGTCTTGTGATGTTTTTTCAATAGCCATGCCATATTTGGTGCATGATTTGCAACAGTCAATGTTACGTGAATATCAATATTTCTTTTACTTCAGGATCAACATGTATTCTGAGGGGCTGATCGATCTCATGGAGATGATCATGATTTTACCCTTCACACCGCCTGCAGATTTGAAAACCAAGCTGGAAACGATAGAAACTAAAGCAACAGGCCGCTACCTGCCTGTGTTTGAAAAGGTACCGTAACATCTTGCAAATCATAATAAAGGTGAGGTTGATGTTGCTTTTGAGAGAAAGTGTTCCACCAACACATTTGCATGTGTGATTTAACCTCCAGGCAGTCTCTGGTTCCATCTTCCTGGTGGGTAAACAGCTAAGCTGTGCAGATGTCCAGCTGATGGAGTGTACCCTAATGTTAGAGGAGAAGTTCCCTGGAATTCTGGCTCAGTTCCCCAACATCAAGGTGCAGTTTACCGACATTTTTCTAAAAAATGGCCAATTATGCATGTCCTTTCATAACTGCTCAGCTACTAGTCAATTGCAAATGTATTGCCAGAGAATACATTGTATCCCCACATTATGGGTCAAATAACTGTAGTGATTTCCCAACATAATTTATTGTATATTGACTCACACATTTCCTTTCAGTCTTTCCAGGGAAGAATGTCAGAGAAACCAGCTATTAAGAAATTCCTGCAACCAGGCAGCAAGAGGAAGCAGCAACCAGACGATGCTTATATTAAAACCGTTATGGAGGTTTTCAATCTTAAAACACCAGTCATTCGATAAAGATGCGCATTTCTTAAGCATCTTGAATGCATAGTTCATTAGTCCAGACTTTAGCTGAGTAATGATCAGGACAATTATTATGGATTTTTGGAGTGCAATAATGCACTCCTCTTGAAAGAAATCGCATAGAAAAATAGCAAATTTACTTTGAAACATGTCTCAAATATAGATTGTATATGCTTGTCCTGATTAAAGACTAATGAAGACAAACATTTTGTGCATTTATTTTCTGCATTCCTGTATCAATGCCATAGGGAAGCATTAGTAGCCTAACTATCTGATGTCGAACAGTTGCACATAAACCTTTATTGCAGGCTTTATTAGTGAGCAATTGAATTGCAGGCACAATAGAAGCCTAACGTTTCATGATCCATAAGCATAAAGTCTGCCTAACACATGGCCAGCAATGCCGCTTTTTCTTTTAGATATGGACATTTTATGGATTTAATTCGACCTAATGGCAAGGATACGGATCGGTTGAATCTGAATAAGGCTTGTTACACATACCAGGAGCCTTCAATAATAGCTTCGGCAAAGCAGCATTAACTAGAGCAGTCGATATTTACCTGGTAAGAGCACATTTTGTTATAAATAATAGTACAAAATTGTAGAATGTCTTAACTCTTTGAGTGCCGCGCTGTTTTCCGAAGCTTTGGCCCAGAGTGCCAGCAATCTAGACCATTGTTGACGATTTTTGTAGAGCCAGAGCGTATTCTATATTATATCTATGGACACATACTATGGCTCGTTTGAAAGGTGAAACTTTAAGCTCTCAGTGGGTACAAACCGTTTATTTCTATATGCCTCCGTTCCTGAGAAATCCCAAGCTAAACAGTGGCTGGTTTTCATCAAAATCCTTCTTTTTTTTTTTTCTAGAAATATAGAAATGGATATAGCATATTTTATGAAGTATGCACAGTTTGAGCCTGTTGCTCTTCTGACACTTACATTTCTGGGTCAAAGGGCTTGTGTAAGATGAATATAGTTCTTCTGTTCACAAA
>OMLJ01054582.1:0-20592 GCA_900302595.1 Gadiculus argenteus | reverse complement strand
TTAGCACGATGTAAAGAGAGAGAGAGAGAGAGAGAGAGAGAGAGAGAGAGAGAGAGAGAGAGAGAGAGAGAGAGAGAGAGAGAGAGAGAGAGAGAGAGAGAGAGAGAGAGAGAGAGATAATATAAGACAGATAGATAGATAGATAGATAGATAGATAGATAGATAGATAGATAGATAGATAGATAGATAGATAGATAGATAGATAGATAGATAGATAGATAGATAGATAGATAGATAGATAGATGGTGATGATGAGAGAGGGGGGATGAGGAATGTGTGATGAATGATGAATGATGAATGACAGCCCCTTGGTAGCCCATGATGCACCTGGTGTATTTGCCTTCAGAGCTACCAGAGAACGGCCAAGAGAGATAGAAGCCAAGAGAGTAAGGAGCGAATCCTCCACAAACTGTGAGGAAACGGCAGCAGGTGGACTGTATTTTTCTTTCTTCGTCTCTTACTATTTTGATTCCACTCCCTTTCTCTTGGAACAGAAATGTGTGAGTGTGCATGCGTGTGTGTGTGTGTGTGTGTGTGTGTATGTGTGTGTGTCGGTGCGCACGTGCGTGTGTCCCTATATATATAAATATAATATAAATATATACACACCAGATATATATATATATATATATATATATATATATATATATATAAGTTGACACCTTAATGATATAGCATTGACATGAACAGGATAAAACTGAGTGATTTAAACAGTTGATAGTACAAAATTACAATGACGTTGGTTGGGATGCTACCTTCTGGATTCTGGAAATGGTTCACGGTGTAAACAATATGCACTAATGAACATGAAACGTGTCAACTGCACTCTATGACCGATGGAGAGTAAGGCTCTCTTCCCCGGTTTGTTTAACATCAGCAGACACACACAGATCTTCTCACACATGCACAGGTGAGTGGATATAGATGCACAGAAATGCACGGGTGAAGCAAACATGCTTCTGCAGACACACACACACATACATACACACACACACACAGACACACGCACGCGCGCACACACACACACACATGCTCATGTGTGTGTGTGTGTGTGTGTGAGAAATTGATCTCACACACACACACATTTATGAAGAGTTGCTCTGCTGCAAAGGCCAACCCACGCAGGAAACACACTCAGTGGAACACTCCACACAATCCTGACCCACTTATCAGTCTTATCTCACACACACACACACACACACACACACACACACACACACACACACACACACACACACACACACACACACACACACACACACACACACACACACACACACATTTGTGTGTGTGTGTGTCTCCTCATCCCTCTCCTTAGCTCTACATGCCTCTGCATGTGTGTGTGTGTGTGTGTGTGTGTGCATTTGTGTGGGTGTGTGTGTGTGGGTGTGCGTGCAAACGTGGCTGGGCTAGTAACACATCCCTGTGGGGGAGTTGGCCAAACATGTGCGTGCGGGTGGGTAGAGAGATAGGTGTTCATTTATTCATATTTTCACGAGAAATGTATCCAGTTTGTTCCTCCAATAATGAAATAATTAAAATAATGAAAGAACTTCAAAGCAGCATTACAGTGTTGCTGCCTCCCAGCTGGACTCCTCAGTCAGGAAACCCCCTGCTGGTTTACACGGTCCCCACGGCCTGCCGCCTGGCTTTCCAGCAGAGCCGCGCTACGGGTCGGAAACCAAGACCAAGTTATTCTCAGAGCAATGAAGTGGACTTCTTTCTACCACAACATTGTGGTGGAATACACATAATTACACGAATGGAGCTCTCGGTTGCGCTTCTGTTCCGCCCTTCTGCTTGATCATTGCCACTTGTCATTTCCCTTCCCAGAGCAAGCAGCCTTTCAGCTACTCCTTCATTAATGCCCCTTTTCCACCAGCGGGTGCGGGTCGGTTCGGTGCAGATTTGGTGGAGTAGTGAGGGTGCTCAGTCACGGCTCGCGTTTCCACCGCCGTCAGTAACCTTATTGTAGGGCGGGGTTTAAGCCAGATGGCGATAGCCGCTGCAGCTACGTAAGCATTGTGATCTCATAGCAGCCAGACACAGTGTGGCCTGCTAATAGATCCAATGAAAAAGAAGAACGCGCACAATGAACAAAGAGCAACAACGTAGGACGTCCAAGAAGGACATCAAACTTTTGGACATTTTCTTCATTAAACCAAGCTTTCGCCATTGTCCAGAAATACCTTGTGGGTACTGTGGTGGTTTGTTATTCTCCCCCTGTCGTACAGAAGTACAGATTCTGTTGACCAATCAACAGATGGTGTGTGTAGTTCAAACTTGAGTACTGCGAGACGAGTACGGCGGTAGACCCATGCCGCACCTTTGCAGACTGAACCAACCCGCACCCTCTGGTGGAAATGCGCCATTAGTTTCTTGCCAAATCCCAGAGCTGGATTCTGCTTTTCTAGCTGCAGTAACTAAATAGGAAGTGAACCACTGTACCAGTGGGAAGTAAACTATACTAAAGATGCAAGAAGATTGAAGAGCTGCTATTTCTGTGTCATTTGTTAGAAATCAAATCCTTCAGCTAGAAAAATGTTCTGTTTCTGTTTTGAGTTGAGTCTGCTCCGGGCCTCTGTAGGAGCCAATTAAGATGGCAGAATGCTCCATGTTCATTACTGACCTATAAGGACCTATCAGGACTGCTGATTTATTCAGGAAATCCACATTGCTTGAAAACCAATACTTGTTCAATGTTGAAAACATAGAGGGAGGGGTTCTTTTTTGCCCGTTTAGTTTGATATTAAGTTACTTTGGAAAGGTTTGTGCTGCTTTTTTCGTGTGGCAGGTTTTCGGTGTATTAGATTTTTTTTTGTGTATTGAGTGAGCATCACAGCACACAATGTTCCCGCATTTGATTGGTTTTAATTCAAATAATTACAAATTGCTATGGGATTTGAAGAGAAAAAGGACACATGCTGTGTAACTGAGACGAGAAACAAGACAAGCAACAACCCTTCGGGGGCCACCACAGCCACAGACAAGTTAGAGGAATGAGTAATGAGCTCATTTACATTCACTGCAGCACCGCATGACACATATAAGGTACAGCTGTGAAACAGATGTCCTTTTTATGTCGTCTTAAAACAGTCAGAGAGCTGTTGTGGGTCACTCACCACAGAAGAGACGATTCCTTCCTTTATTGCAGATTGTTTCCATCGCCTGTCCCTAGAAGAGGCCAGACAAGGCCCCGGCCAGAGGGTGTGCTATGACAACCATGTTTCCCTGAAGCAAAGAGTTTTACATTTGATAACATATTCAAAAACGTCTGTTATTTTCAACAACTGTCGAATGTGATATTGTAAACTTAAAAATCACCCTGTGCTCACGCATACGTCCTGATAAAAAACACAACCCCAATGTTAATGTTCCTCTTAAAAGTGTGCTGATACTTTGTTGATGCTCTGCAAAAGAAACTTTTCAAACACCTTTTTGTGCTTGATGCCGGTTTAGACTATGGTTTCTTATATCCATGGCGTTAGCGCAGAAATACAAACATCCCGGCCGCCCTCCCAAAGACACAGCCATGTTTAAGACCATCAAACACAATAAGTGGATTCAAATGTTTGTTTCGCAGCATATCAACAAAGTATCATTATAAGAGCCCGTCCTGCCAAGGGACTCAAAATTTAACAAACTGTAGTGTAGTGAGGTGAAGTATCTGAGCAGTATCAGAAGAAAATTCTTATGTTGAAACATAACAACACAAGATTTGCTAAATGTGTCAAGGAAGAGGGCAGACAAATGCCTCCTTCAAAACGGTCAGAATTTCTGGGAGTTTCGGAGGTTCGGATCTTATGCTCGGAGGAAAGTGCTTTGAACACTCTCTGGAGTCTGAGTTTCCGCTCTGAGTTTCGTGCGGAAGTACAGCTACCCGAGTCTACGAGTTTGCATCACAACAATGGCTGCCCATTTCACTGTCAAGTGAACTTGCAGCAAACATTAAGAAGCAAACCTAACACCGATTCTAACAGTTGCATTAGAATACATTGCTCACAATTATAAACAACCCCCTGATATATTCTCGCCCATGTTCAACCATCGCAAGCAGTTCTAATCACTGATTCATCTGATTCTGCAAAGAAGCGCAAAACTCGTTGTTATGAAGTCTAGTCTCAAGAACGATCAGTTTTCCCTGTTTCATGTCAGAGCCTACGCACTACTGAGGGCCGTTTCTTTAACGCTCTTATTTCGGAAGAAGGGAAGGTTTACGTGAAGACACGTAAGAGCTTCCGACCTCCGAGTTGTTTTGAAGGCGGCAATAGACCATTTGCTGTGTTCCAATACCCGTACTTCCTTGAGTACACTCAACCGTAGTACACTATCCGTACTCACGGAGTACGCAGAGTTTCAGATGTCAGTGTGTTCCATATCGAATACTCCGTGGTGCACCGCCACCGTGGGTCCTCCCCCCACAAAAAACATTCCGCTCTGAACGGTGAACTCTTTGCGCATAATAGCTATAAAAACCTATAAAAGCTATAAAAACTAAATTAATGCAGGCTATGTGGAAAATGCACTGACGTTGTTCTCAGCCTGGCTCCGCCTCTTCCGCTACGTAGCTAAGATGGCGACTGTTGAGTACGAGACGTGTGCATCGATCCACACTTCGCAATTTGACCGTTTTGAGTACACCATCCGGGTTCTTTAAGTACACTTCTTTTCACCCAGTTTGAATTGGAACGCCCTACTAAGTAGTACGAGTACAGATAGTACGGGTATTGGAACACGGCACATGGTTGTACAAATAGCACACCTGTTTCTGATGTGGATGATTACGTTGCATAGGCTCACAGCTGCTAATACTTTGGTGTTGAGTGGTTGCAGGGCCACTATATAAAGAGGTAGCAGAGGAACAATGCAACAGTGCTTTAGGTCCTGTTTGGCCTCAACCAAGCTGTCTGGGAACTACTTTGACTAGAGTGTGCTGCTTCTACTCTAATAGCCATGGCTGTTAGGTGCATTCTCAGGTAGAGTGGTCATTGTAGCTTAAGCCTGTTCTGTAAAGTTATCGGTGTAACTGAATACATTTTTCTTGTATTGCAGAGTGTCCTGGATTTGTTTATTGCTGATTGGTAGCGGTCTTCCTTTTCCATCAATCAAGGGTAACATTACACATTTAACTTGACACAATTTTTACTTGTTTGATTTTCACTTGTGTATCGATTTTGTGTTTTGTCCTCTTAGGGTACAAATATAGCTCCGTGACTGACCAGCCAAACATTGGTGGTGCTAAAGATGACAAGCTAGGAAATTCAATGGATGCATTTGGCCTACTAAAAGAATATTTAGCCCAAAGCAACCAAGTCCCACTAGCTGCAGCTCCAATGACCAGGGATTCCAACAGTAATTTGGATAACTGGGCACAGGCTGCTCCTGTTGAAACCCCTGCCTATCCCAGCTATGTGGCTGATTTGACCATGGACTCTACTTCAAGTAAAGACGATCAGAGGCCACAGAAGGAGAGAGATGCGGTCGCATCTACCTACCTTGTCCAATCCAAGAGTGTATATGGCCGAGGCAGACAGGTGTACTCCTGGAAGAAATACTTCAGTGGTTACCCTTGACCGCCCCCTTATGGCACTGAGGCCTGATTCTGGGCACAGGAAGCATAAATGATGACCACTCTGCCTTTGCTCGCATTTTATTGTTCCTACTGCTGCTGTAGCTTGTGGATGGCTACACTGACTATGCAATAATTCAGAAATGCTTTCCTTCTTTCAACATAAAAGGGTTGTACCCTGAAAAGAATAAACTACTAAAAGTTAACCTTTCAAGTTGACCTTTGTTTTTTTTTGTTCAGTATTTGGCGCATGGCTGCAGACCTTGCTATTTGAGTAATGTCAGTGACTCTATTCTGCATTACATCAAAATGCACACCTTGTGCTGTCTTTGAAAGCCATTTAAACTTGTCTCTTCATAGTACTTATGCTGGATCATAATGGCAAAAGAGGTGGCACTGAATGAAATGGGTTTAATAATGGCTTGTTAGGCTTGTACTTCAAACAAACTATTTTTGCATCTAGCTTATGTCTGAAATAATTCCATCCAGGATGAGAAATCAATGATGGAAACTTAAGTAAAATCTTAAATGTCGGAGTCACATTTGGAACAGTGGTTTCAACATATTTGCATTATAGAAAATCAACTTTCAATAAAATGTATACCTTAATACCTTGTGTAGTGTAATGTATAATCTACATTTTGACTGCTTTTCTGTTCCCTGACTGCAAATACCAACGCTATGGTAGATCAGAACATGCTGTACTAGCTTGGAGTGTGGACCTGCTCCACTTTGCAGCAGTGGGGGTCTCATTTGTAACCGATTCTTGCCCAAATTTGCTTTTCTGAACCATTCACTGAAGGCCTCACTTTGTCCGGTTATTCATTGCTGTCACTTTTGACTATTTCCAAGCCTCATGTGTCCACTGACTTCGGCAGTCTGCAATCACTGTCCATTATTGGTGGAGTCCAACTAGGTTATAAAGCTTTAGTACGTCTCCAAGGACACTCGGCTGCAAAGTATGGCCATACATCAAGTTGCGCATACTAGCAGTTTGAAGCAAGATAAACACAAACACAATGCTTACTACCTAGCATAAGTACTCAAACTGTAGCATGCAATCCCAAGAGGGTGCACATGGTTGCTATAGTCAACCAACACACATTTCATTATGGAAAAAAGTTAAATAACGTCTTCTCAAATGTGTTCAGCTCAAGAAATCAATTGAATGGAGTTGAGTGTATCCTATATTACAGGTGCCTAAAGCAGGCGTTATGCCAAATCATATTCAAGGCATAAAAAGGTTAAGTTTAATGTTTGGTTGCTGACATACCAATTTTACATTATTTTCCTCATTGTGGCACACCACAGAAATGGAAGAAAAGTCATAACAATATTGGGAGTTCATCTATGCTCATGGCACTATTCAATATATGTGAACTTTGGCTAGTTAAAGCACTGCATAGATCAAGCTAGCTCCACACGTCACCATGTGCTCCATTTGAATACACATCGGCACAGGGTCACAGGGTTGCCAAGTGTCATGCTTTGAGTTCTCACTCCACACGCCACACTTGACATTTCTCACGCATATATTTCCTCATTCAATTTTTTATGATAATACCGAGATAACCAATAGGCACCCCCCCCCCCGGCGACAATATGAATCGGGGGCAAAACTCGCACGTCTCTCTCCTCCCCTCCCGGTCAATAATATGATTCGGGGGGCAAAACTTGCACGCCCCCCCACCCCCCGTCGACAATATGATTTGGGGGGGGAAAACTTACACGTCCCCCCCACCCCTTTTCACCAGGTCGGCGGCCGAGCGCATCATGACACACACGCATGTCATTTTCTGAAACTTGGCAGCCCTTGGGTCACATTCTGAGGCCATGGTGGATCGCTGGGGTCAAAAAGTCAATGTCCTTTTCAACAACTGTCAAGTCTGTATCCGAAACTTTAAATCATCCATGTGTTCACGCATATTTCATGATGAAAAACGATGCACTGCAAAACAAACTTTTTGTGCTCGATGCCGGTTGAATCCATGGTTTCTTATGTCCATTGTGTGAGCTCAGAAATACAAACATCCCCGTCGTCCTCCCAAAGACACAGCCATGTTTAAGACCATCAAACACAATAAGTGGATTCAAATGTTTGTTTCGCAGCATAACAACAAGTATCAGCGTGATTTTAAGAGGAAACATGGGTACCTACATGGGCATACACATCTGATAGAACATTGGAGTTTTGTCCATTGCAGTCAACAATAATATTTTGTTCACTATGCTTTTAAGAGCCCGTCCTGCCAATGGACTCAAAATGTGACAAACTGTAGTGTAGTGAGGTGAAGTATCTGGGCAGTATCATAAGTATCCCAAAGAGGAAAATAATTGTTATTATGTTGAAACGTCAAGAGATTTGCAACGTATGTCAATGAAGAAGGCTGATAAAGGCCACGTTTACAGATAGCAGGGTATTTAGAGAAACAAATATTTGCCTCCCTCTTTTCAAAAATAACATTGTGCACACATCGTTTTCAAAAAATAAATAGAATAAATAAATCGTATAACTTTATATAACTATAACTATGCCAAACCTATGGGCGTGGGCAGTGTAGGGTGAAGGATAAAGCCATGCAAGCCAATCAGAATCCTCAGAATCAACAACGAATAAACAAGCGACTTCCTTTTCCTTTCAAATATATTCAAATATATATACATATATTCACATACATGACATCCATGATAGCCAAACAAACTGTAAACATAGGGCACTCACATGACGTTAAGCATTTTCTGGCACATATGACGGTTGAAAACCTAAAACCCTGTTTCTCCCAGTTGACACAACACATAACCAGCATTATCAGAAATCTCCACTTTGGCCAGAGTTTTTAGAAATAATTTTCTGTGATAAAAACTGGGTTTTCATGTAAATGAGAGGCCAAACCATATGGAAATATCTGCATTTTCCCTTTGTGTAAACTGGGTCAAAGAACATTGTTTTGCAAATGGAACACCTGATTCAGATTTTGATGATTATGTTTCATAGGCTAACAGCTGCTAATGCTTGGGTAATAAGTGGTTGCCGGGGCACTATATGAGATAGCAGAGGAACAGTGCTTCAGACCCGGTTTGGCCTCAACCAAGCTGTCTGGCAACTACTTTGAATATAGTGTGCTGCTTCAACTGTTATAGCCATGGCTGTTGGGTGCATTCTAAGGTGGAGTTGGAATTGTAGCTTTTGTCTTTTCTCTGTTATCTGTGTTATCTGTGTAACTGAATACATTTTTCTTGTATCACAGAGTGTCTTGGATTTGTTTGTTGCTGATTGGTGGCGGTCTTCCTTTCCCATCAATGACGGGTAACATTACACAGTTAACTTGACACCCTTTTTACTTGATTCTGAAATTATATATATTTATTTTTTCCTCTTAGGTTACAAATATACCTCCACTGACCATCCTGACATTATGGGTGAGGATAACAAGCTAGCAAATTATCCAACTGGACTGTTGGATTTATATAGCCTAGTAAATGAATATTCAGACCGAAGCCAACAAGTACCACTAGCTACACCTCCAAAGCAGCCACTGTTGAACCCAGAGGAAGGGGCCAGGAACCAGGGAGGCGGAGCTGTGGAGTTTGGACAGGAAAATGCCAAGTTTGAAGACCGGAAACTTGTCAGGCCAGCTACATTCCCCCTTAACCAGCATGATTATTTGTTTGAGGAACAGTGGGGCAGTAGAAGGCCTCAGTTCCAATCAGCTTATGAGCCTTCTCCCAAACCGTCTTCAACCTGACCTGACCTGAACCCACTTACTCCATATCTGTTTGACAATGATGCATTCAGTAGTGGTCCTACTTTGGAGTCTAAACAAGTGTCTAGAAATGGCGGGTACTTTAATCCTACCCAGAACCTCAACTTCCAGGCTGGTGAACAAGAGGGTTCACAAATATACACGGACCAGCCAAGCACTTGGTCCTCTGCGTCCTACATGAGTGAAGGAGAGGAGCCGGTATTCGCCAGTCACTTTGATAACTGGGCCCAGGCAGCACCAACCATTAACGCACAGACTCTGGAGGCTGATTCAGTATCTAGAACTGACACTAAAGGGGATTACTCTAGCTCTTCCCTGAACCACCCGGCTGGTGAACATGATTCACAAAGCTATTTCCCGAACCTAGTCTATGAGGATGTTTTTCAATACCCAGCTGATGAAAACGCACAGTTTCTTTCAGAAGAGGGTCAACCCTACAACTATGACTCTGTGAATGCGGTCCAGCCAAGTACTTGGTCCTCTGCTTCCTACATGACTGGTGGAGAAGAGCCGGTATTCTCCAGTTATACAGGTAACTGGGCCCAGGCTGCTCCGGTTGAAACCCTTGCCTATCCCAGCTATGTGGCTGGTTCAACCTTGGACTCTACTTCAAGTGAAGCTGCTGCACAACCGGTCTCCTTCCAGCCGCTGAAGAAGGCTCCTCAGCTGCCCAGCGCCCAGTTGCTTCAGAGGCCGAAGAAGGTGAGGGGCCAGTCTGCATCTACCTACATTATCCAGTCCAAGGGTGGATACAGTCAAGGCAAGCAGATGGTCTCCAGGAAAAAATACTACAGTGGTTTCCCTCCACCGCCCCCATCTGTCCTTATGGCGCTGAGGCCTAAAGGATAGATGATGACCACTTGGCCATTAATCAGTTTGTTTGTTTTTTCCCCCACTGCTTATGAATGGCTACACTGACTATACCTTCAGTAATGCTTAGCACTTTCAGCACATAAGGTTGTACCCTGAAAAGAATAAACTAAATGTTATTTAAACTTGATGTGTCTTTGTTCAGTATTTGTAGCATGGCTGCAGACCTTGCTATTTAACTCAACTGTCAGTGATGCTATTCTACAAAAGCTGCACTACAGCAAATATTCACACCCTGTGTTTTTAAAAGTAATTTATCCTTGTCTTTAAAATGCTCATGGCAGAAGAGCGCTAGCGTTAAATGATTTAATAATGAAATGCCAACTGTAACAATACCTGAATGCTCCCATGCCAACAATAAAGTAGACCAGAGGGGTATTCCATCAACCAAGCTAAAGGTGGGCTTATTTCACTTAGCCAGGCTTATTTTTTGTACATTTTATAAATGTACATATGAAGTACAAACAGCCTAGTTTACCTAATGGTCTAAGATTAAATGATGCAAATAAAATAATTTAATGAATTGCTATCTATCGTGGATATTTCTCAACATATTTGATACAAATCAATGTATTCTACCATGATCAAAAACCAGCAGGTGGGCTTTCACTGGGGCTTTGATGCGGGTGACCTTAGTTCATGTCCAGTTCATGTCAGATTTATTGGAAATAGCTTATTTTTGTAATTGCCTTTGTTAGAGAAAGTAGGCCTAACAATTGACATTTTATGTAATACACACGTCTTACACTTTCCCCAGAACCCAACCATAACTTGCAAAACCTAGTTAATGTTAATATTAATGTTACTGATAGTGAAGTCTTTGTCACAATGACAGATACCACTGCATGGGACATTTTCAGCCACATAAATTCCATTCAGAGTGAGTTTCTCTTCTGAGAACCACTTGTTTAGATAAATACTATGGTTAGTCAATTTAGAATATTCAAAGAAGTGGAAAATAGCATGAACTGTGGCTGAACTGCGTTGATGGAACGCATTTATCCTGAAGTGGAAGTTGGCTTTAGTTCTAACTGGGCTAAATCAACTAAGCGCCGCTTTTGTTAGTGACTGATGGAATACCCCTCAGGTAGGGCTGAATCAAAGCCGTTGACACCAGCAATGTGTCATTGGGGGTGAATTTGCAGACAATCGCAAAGTGTTTGACCAATCGCAACAGAGTGGGCGTGCTGACCAATCAAAGAAGACTGGGCTGCCCGGGAGGCGGGGCTTAAGCGAAATAATTCAAAACAGACAGTTTTTTTAACAATGCTGAAATTGTTTTTGCAGAAATTACAAACATGGCCACCCTCCCAAAGACACAGCCATGTGTAAGACCATCAAACTGAATAAGTGGATTCAAATGTTTGTTTCACAGCATATCAACAAAGTATCAGTGTGATTTTAAGAGGACACATGGGTGCCTAAATGGACATACATATCTGATACAACATTGAAGTTTTGTCCATAGCAGTCAGCAATAATCTTTAATTCACTATCATTTTAAGAGCCCGTCCTACCAAGGGGCTCAAAATGTGACAAACTGCAGTGTAGTGAGGGGAAATATCTGAGCAGTATCAAAAGTAGAGATTTGCAACAAGTGGCAATGAAGAAGGCAGATAAAGAACATGGTTGTGAGAATAGCACACCTGTTTCTGATGTGGATGATTATGTTGCATAGGCTAACAGCTGCTCATGCTTGTGTGTTGAGTGGTTGCAGGGCCACTATATAAAGAGGTAGCAGAGGAACAGCACAACAGTGCTTTAGGTCTGGTTTGTCACCGGCCAACCTGCCTGGAAAATACTCATTGTGCTGATTCTACTGTATAGCTATGGCTGTTAGGTGCATTCTCAGGTAGAGTTGGTGTTTTAGCTTTTGGCTTTTCTCTGAAGTTATCTATGTAACTGAATACATTTCTTGTTGTATTTCAGAGTTTCTTGGATTTGTTTGCTGATTGGTCGCAGTCTTCCTTTCCCCTCAACGAAAGGTAACATTGCACATTTAATTGTTTTACTTGTTTGATTCACTGTTACTTCTGTCACAGTATTTTTTTAATTTATTTTAGGTTACAGCTTTACCAATAAGACTGACCATCCTGAGATTGGGGGTGATAATGATGCCAATAGCCTAGCAAAAGGATATACATACCGACGCCATCAAGTCCCAATAGCTGCAGCTCCAAAGCAGACACTGTTGACTCCAAAGGAAGGAGCCAGGATCCAGGGAGGCGTAGCTGTGGAGTTTAGACATAAAAATGCTGTGAATGAAGACCAGAAACTTGCCAGGCCAGTGACATTCCCTATAAACCCCCCCTACCAGCATGATTACTCATTTGAGAAGCAGTGGGGCAGCAGGAAACCTCAGTTCCCTCGGTTCCCATCAGTATATAAGCCTTCTGCCAAACCGTCTTTGGACGACGATGATGCATTCAGTAGTGGTCCTACTTTAGAGTCTAAAAGTGGGAGGTACTTTAATCCCACCCAGAACCTCAACTTCCAGGCTGAACGAGAGGGTTCACAAATCTATGCGGACCAGCCTAGCACATTGTCCTCTGCTTCCTACATGGCTGGAGACGAGACGCTATTCTTCAGTAATTCAGGGTCCAGGGACCAGGCAGCTCTGACCAATAGCGCGCAGACTCTACAGGCTGCTGCAGTATCTAAAACTGACACTAAAGGAGGTTACTCCAGCTCTTCATTGCAGCTCGACGTCCCGGCTGGTATACAAGAAGGTTCACAAAGCTATTCCCCTGACCTTGCCTATGACTATGTTTATCACTACCCAGCTGCTGAAACTGCACAGCTTCCATCAAAAGAGGATGAACCCTACAACTATGACTCTGTGAATGCGGCCCAGCCAAGTACTTGGTCCTCTGCTTCCTACATGACTGGTGCAGAGGAGCCGGTATTCTCCAGTACTTTAGGTAACTGGGACCAGGGAGCGCTGACCAATGGCGCACAGACTCTACAGGCTGCTGCAGTATCTAAAACTGACACTAAAGGAGGTTACTCCAGCTCTTCACTGCAGTTCGACGTCCCGGCTGGTATACAAGAAGGTTCACAAAGCTATTCCCCTGACCTTGCCTATGACTATGTTTATCACTACCCAGCTGCTGAAACTGCACTGCTTCCTTCAAAAGAGGATGAACCCTACAACTATGACTCTGTGAATGCGGTCCAGCCAAGTACTTGGTCCTCTGCTTCCTACATGACTGGTGGAGAGGAGCCAGTACTCTCCAATACTTTAGGTAACTGGGACCAGGCAGCGCTGACCAATAGCGCACAGGCTGCTGCAGTATCTAAAACTGACGCTAAAGGAGGTTACTCCAGCTCTTCACTGCAGCTCGACGTCCCGGCTGGTATACAAGAAGGTTCACAAAGCTATTCCCCTGACCTTGCCTATGACTATGCTTATCACTACCCAGCTGCTGAAACTGCACAGCTTCCTTCAAAAGACGATGAACCCTACAACTATGACTCTGTCAATGCAGTCCAGACAAGCACGTGGTCCTCTGCTCCTTACATGACTGTTGGTGAGGAGCCGGAATTCCCCAGTAATACAGGTAACTGGGCCCAGGCTGCTCCGGTTGAAACCCCTGCCTATCCCAGCTATGTGGCTGGTTCAACCTTGGACTCTACTTCAAGTGAAGCTGCTGCACAACCGGTCTCCTTCCAGCCGCTGAAGAAGGCTCCTCAGCTGCCCAGCACCCAGTTGCTTCAGAGGCCAAAGAAGGTGAGGGACCAGTCTGCATCTACCTACATTATCCAGTCCAAGGGTGGATACCGACGAAGCAGCAAGATGTTCTCCAAGAAAAAATACTCCAGTGGTTTCCCTCCACCGTCCCCATCTGGCCTTATGGCGCTGAGGCCTAAATCTGAGGCTGTAAAGGGTATGTGATGACCACTTGGCCATCAATCAGTTGTATTTTTGTTTTTCCCCACTGTTTATGGATGGCTATACGGACTACACCTTCAGTAATGTTTGGCACTTTCAGCATAAAAGCTTGTACCCTGAAAATAATAAACTAAATGTTTATTTTTAAACTTGACTTGTCTTTACTCAATATGTGTAGCATGGCTACAGCGTTGCTATTTGACTGAACTGTCAGTGACTCTATTCTACAAAAGCTGCATTACAGCAAAATACACCTTGCCTTTATCTTTAAAAGCCATTTAACCTGTTCTTTATAATACTCATGAAGATTACGCATGGCAAAAGCTCCTCTAACCATCAATTGTGATGGGTTTAATGAAATGCTAACTGTGGTTATCCTCATACCGCTGTGTTTATGTATGACCTGAAGCAGTAATTCCTAAATCTGAATTGATCAAAATTAAGTTTTACTAGCATCAATGTGGGCTAGTGATGGCTTGGTGGTTGCAGCCAATTAATGTAGACTTGCAAGGTTAGGGCAAGAATGACCGGACAGCTCTTGTTCTGGCTACCTCTGACCTTAACATGAAGGGTTTGCTGGGCGCTTGGCTTTGGCAGTAAATGGTTAAGTTACTTTGGTCACTTGTTTTGAATGTTTAAAGGTCCTACGATATGCCACTAGGTGAGTGATTAGCCATTAATTTTGAACATTTGTCAAACGTTGCTCAACTAGCCATACATCTAAATGCAGGGCCACCACTCCCTGTACACAGAGTACGTAGGGTCCCTGGGGGGGTACTATTTCCACATCGCCCTGTGGAATCAGGGGAGCAAAATTGCAGCAGGGGGGGCCCATCTATGACCAACTATGCATAGGGCCCCCAAGGTCCAGCAGCGGGCCTGTCTAGGTGGACATGCCCACTTGTGATGTCAGAGCCCGATTTTCAAAAACTGCTTGTGACAGATAATCACTCAGTGACAATTGCTTTCCTTTGTGATTAACTTGAGGACCTGTTTGAATGTACATAATACATTTGATTTAATAAATTGAATCTAATGTTAATCACTGGTACTTTTACAAGATACTTTACAAAAAAAGCATAAAGTATACTAATTTAGTTTTACTAGTGTATATAAAGTAACCCTACTTTAACCTTAGTACCATTTGTTATTCTAACAAGTGCTTTGATAGAAAACAAGAATGAAAAAGAATGATTCACTTGCACTTGCTTTTCTATCCTGTGATCAAATAACAATTTTCCCAGGGAGGGGAAGAACAGACATATATTTGAATATAGCTTGAAGGACTAATCTCATTGTAGAGAAAGTCAACGCCCTAATATACTTGAAATGCCTGTGTATGCTCTGAAATGGTGAACCTATGAAATAAGCAATACCTGCATAACCAATAATAAATGAACTAAACTAACCTTAACATAGTTTGGTGTCAATTTAGTTATGTGTAAGAAGGTTAAGAAAGTTAAGACATCCAACACATTCGGTAGACAAGATCCTTCTTCCAGAAGATAGTCCATTGACCCTAACAGAAGGCCCCCACTAAAGCAAATTGTGTCCCGAGACAGCAGCTGAACTTCCAGATCCAGACATTTACCAGAGCAACGTGGTGACAGTGACGCCTCATCCCACTGTGGTCAATTAATTTAACATTTAGGCTAGCACAATGCAACTTACATTAAAAAGTAAAGTAAATTCAGTGAATGAATCATGCATAAATCATTGCTATATACACTCATTACCAAGGAGTATAAATTAAGATGGTTTATAAAGCATAAATTAAGTTGACCCAACTATTTACAATGTGTCAACAATTGATAGTTTGAAAGAATAAGCCAACCTTTACAATGACTGTAAAAGGCCTCAGGTGCCAAGTATTTAGCAAGTTAATCATTTTAGATTTAACCAAGACACTTTGTACCCCAAAATCAAGAAGTGCAGGAGTGTTTATAAATCTACTTCATGAATGATCTTATGAAACCATAATGCCAGTTCATGTCACAACTAGGCATGTACTTACACTGCAACATTGAATTGCTTGACATTAAAATGTTTTAGAACACTTTAGTACATTTATAGAAGGGAGTCACAGTAAATATAATTCATTCTCATTTTTTAGTTTATTGAAACCCAATCCTAAAAATACTAATGCTGAATATATGCCATTAGCTGTAGTGCGTCAACAAGCAATGACAAATAATACATGGTTATTGGATCAGGCTTTCCGTCTTCTTTGTCTCTTAAGGCCAAATGAGGCAGGGGGAGGGCCCTGATGGTAGTACCTGGTATTGCGGTTCACATTCCTGCCTCTGCCGTAGCGACCGCTGGATTGAACAATGTAGGTAGACGGTAACGACATTCTCTTCTCCTGTGGCGTCGCAAGCTGATGGGTGCTGGGCAGCTGAGGCGCGACCTTATGGAAGCGGCTTGGTTGGGAAGCCACTTTACTTGAGGTGGAGTCCAAGACCACATCAGACCCATAGCTGGGAAAGGCAGGGGTTTCAATGGGAGCAGCCTGGGCCCAGTAAGCCGAAGCGCCGGAGAATACCGGCACCTCTGTGCTCTCAAAGGGTAGAGACGTCGAACTGCTTGGCTGAACAGCATTGACCGAGTTATAGTCGGTGGGGCCAGTCTCTTCAGAAGAATGCTGTGCCTTTTCAGAAGAAGGGTACTGGGCCTCAAAGTTGGGGGAATAGCCTTGGCTCTCACCTGACTGGAGGCCGAGGTTCTGTTGCACGCCAAATCCACCACTGCTAGATACTGGGTCAGCCTCAAGGGTCGGAATGATGGGCTTCACCTCAGAGTTGGTCAACCAATGTGGGAGGGGGACAGGGTCAAAGCTGGGAAAACCAAAGCTGCCGGGATTTGAAGATGGGGTAGAAGGCTCGACATACTGATCATTAGGCTTGACATATGGATCATTAGACCTTCTAACCATCTTGTTGGCGAGGTTTAAAGGGAATGTGATTGGCTCATGAGGCGGGAAAAGCTCCCAGTTTATCTTTAGTGCTATCGGGGCTCTGTCGATTCTGTCTGCATAGCCTGTTGCTTGGCCATATGAACTCAATACTTCTGATGGAGAAGACACCAGCTGTTCATCTGAATCACCCCCAAGTTTATGGTTGGCTTCGGTGTAGGGATTGCTGTACCCTAAGGGGGGGAAAACATATGCCTTGAAAAAGCCAAACTTTACAAGTAATATTGTTAAAAAATAAAGTTACGTAAATTAAGTTACCCTTCATTGATACAGCGAGACTGCCACCACAGAGCAACAAGCAGACCCAAGACACTCTGCAAGACAAGAGAGCATTAGCAAAACATGACAGTAAACAGAGGCCTTTTGAGCAAAGACAGCAGCTAAATTTCAAATTCTAACCTCAGAATGCAACCAACACCCATCGCAATGAGAATAGAAGTAGCCGCGCCGGTAACTGGCTGTTGTGGCTCTTGTTGTCCTGAAATCTCTTTATATTGCAGCCATGCAAGCAGCAGCTAACAGCTGTGCAACATAATCAGCAAAATAAGAACCAGGTGTGTCATTTGGAAGACCAATTTCTTTATCTGCTTCCTGCATTGAGTCATTCATATGACTCATATGATACATATATCAATGTCATGGTGTTTCAAGTTTTTTAATGTGCGTTATTTTTGTAGCTTTAAATACAGCCCTTTATATACGTTATACGATCGCGAGACGCTCAAAACCGCATCCTCACCCCCGTTGGCGATCGCGAGACGGTCAACACCCCCGTTGGCGATCGCGAGACGGTCAACTAACTACTTCTTATGGGGATCGATAATCTTGAATTGAATTTCATCACAATTACATCTTATCTTTTCTAAAGCCAGTCTGTGTGATTTTAGAAGACCTCCTCCAGCCACCCCTTGTATTTCAACTACCAGTAATTTACAATTGTCCAATGTAGGATATTAAATCCTTTCAAGTACCAGTATTACTAATCGTCCAAATAAGTTAATAAGTTAATTAAAATACATTTCAAGAACCAGTAATTATTAATTGTCCAATATAGGATATAAATACATTTCAAGCACCAGTAATTAGTTTATATCCAATGTGGGATATTACAGTAATCAATTTCCCATCATAGCAGAAGAAAGAGGTCTCTTCAGAGATGGCTAGTTAGCACATTCAACACTATAATGCTCTATGATTCATCATGTACAAGCACTCTTTCTATTTGTGTTAGTGTGTGAATCTGTGTGTGTGTGTGTGTGTGTGTGTGTGTGTGCGTGTGCGTGTGCGTGTGCGTGTGTGTGTTTGTTTATATGTGTGTGGGTGTGTGTGTGTGTTAGTTTGGATATGTCTGCTTGTGTGTGTGTGTGTTTGTGTGAGTAAGAGGGAAAGCCCTGACAGACTTTACCGTCGCCCACTTCAGTACAGTGAAGTCAGGCAGACCGCACTGAGTAGGAGGACTTGTTACTAGTCACTATCTATCTATCTATCTATCTATCTATCTATCTATCTATCTATCTATCTATCTATCTATCTATCTATCTATCTATCTATCTATCTATCTGTCTATTTATCTATCTATGTATGAACCCAGGTTTGATTTCTACCTGCAGTTTGATGCTCCTTCTTCCTCAACATACTTGTGTGTTTGTGTGTTACTTCCTGCTGCCTACATCCTGGTGTATTCCTGAGAATGGTTGGTTGGTTCACTTCAGTCACTTCATCAAATCCCAGATCGCCAAACATATAAATTCTTTCTTCATTGCATGGCAAATGAAAGAATGAAACAGAGAGATCACTGAGATCAAGACTAGAATCAGCCCGAACATAACTTAAAGACCAGGGTTAGGAAAACCTGCAAATATGATATCACATTGTAAAGTGATATTAAAGCGATCAGGACATGGAGGCCCATGAGGCCTGTATGTTACTGACTGGAAGTCCGTAACTTTAAGCGCTAAAGCAAATGCTCTACTGTTAACTACAAGTGGTGTTGAATAATGAATATATCTACTGACATGGAGAGTTGTGAGTAGAGTTGTAAATGATACTTACACACACACATGCACACACACGCACACACACACGCACACACACACACACACACACACACACACACACACATGCGCGCACGGGCCTAATTCACAAATGGAATAGCGTTTTCTTCTACAACTTCAGAAACACAGAGTTGTAAATTTCGGCAAAGAGAACTTAACACATGATATGATATGTGGACGCATCTGTGGGTCTATTTAATGATATGCAGTGATACATTAGCGCCACGTCCAAAATAGCAACACCGACTGCGCTACCCGCTAAACCAGGTATTTGGCGATCAGTTGCGCAATTGCAGTGGCGCATTTTTTAGATCACAAAAATCAACTTTGCGCCGGGTGCAAACTAGCAATGATACATGCGTCAGTGTAGAAAGTCAATTGCGCTGGGTGCAAGATAGGGTCTTTTGTGTCTTATTTTCGTATTCATGGAATCCTTCTTTTTACGCGTGCACACAAACACAGACTATATGTTGATAATATGTATTTGTGTATGTTTATGTAAACATGTGTACATGTATGTGTATGTAAACATGTGTAAGTTTGTATGAAGATATAAGTGTGTATGTTTATCATATATATATACATATAATAGAAGTATATGTATATATATATGATCATTTAATTATATTCCTGAATATGTGATGGTCTCATAGCCGAGGAGCTTTACTGCAATGCGGAGAGGAGGAAGAGGAGGAAGGGGAGGAGGAGGAGAAGGAAGTAGAAGAAGACGAAGAAAAGCAGGAAGAGGAGGAGGAGGAGGAAGAAGAGGAGGAGGAAAAAGAAGAAGAGAGGAGGAGGAGGAATAATTGGGCGTTGGTAGTATTATGAGTGGGTGGTGTGCTGCAAGATACTGCAAGACACAAAACACTGTGTCCCTCAGCCAAAGCCTTGGTGGAATGTTTTGAATGTCATACAGTTTCTTGACAGTATCTTATGACTGACATCCACTGAGTTATGTATCTGTGATGGCAGGGGGTTTGAGGCGTTAAACTCGGTTTGACCCGTGCTTGCCCCTGCTTGCAGTGCAAAGATAATCCCTGAGCAGTGATTCTATTTTTAGGACGTGAGCAAAAACAGACAATTCTTTCAGTTTACTTAAATAACATCCGTATTGTGGTTAAAGAATCATGGTATTCCTCAGACCACTACAGAGCATGAGGGTATAATCACAATGCTTACTTCTTATTCACTTTAATACCCGATAATCACCATACAGATACACAGGCATGCACGCACGCACGCACACACACACACACACACACACATACACACACACAAAAAGCAACAGGATTTCCTCCTCCATACATTTCCTATGTGACATACAGTATTATGTCTAGTAAACATTTGCAAAGGCAACATTAAACACGTTTCCTTATGACCAGTAGAGGGCGCTGCTAAACGCCGGGTCCATGTAATCCTGCTGACATACCTGCAAACTGACTTGCCTTTTTGCCCTAAATAGCCCCCTAAAT
>OMLJ01054574.1:0-11446 GCA_900302595.1 Gadiculus argenteus | reverse complement strand
GCTGGCCATCAGCCGGCGCCAGCGAGGCCGAAGGTGATTAGCCTAACGGGCCACACCTGCGCTCCAGGGGAGGCAGGGATAAAAGGAGCCACACCGCACCAGGAAGGGGTTGTGGCTGGAAGTCGAGTGGAAGAGGAGCGCCAGGAGGAGAAGGCCCGTCCAAGAGGGGCCTGCACGGGGAGACCCCAAACCCCGACTGGTCCAGGACGGGACCTGCCTGATCCGGGACCAGAGGGGTCCCGACCTCGGCTCCGGGTGAGCCAGAGGAGCCAGTGGCTGGAGAGACGAGAGGAAGAGGAGGACGACGACGAGGAAGGCGGAATCCTCGGCGCTAACCGCACGGCGGCTGCAGGCCGAGTTTTGATTAACCCCTTTTGTTCCTCCCTCCCCAGTTTATCGTTTGTGTTGTGAGCCACGTTTTGTGTTGCTTGAATAAACGACCCTTGCCGGGTGTTGAATCCCCTCTCGAGTCTCCGTTTTCACCGTGAGCAACCTCGTCGGTAGAGCGAGTTACCACAATGTACATCAGGTCGAAAGCGGGGCACTCTGCCAACACTGGACTGGTAATAACGCACAATGCAGTCAAAACAAAGGAGTTCTAAGGCAGAGTCCTGATTGACTGATTGCATTTAGTTATCCCTGAATGTCCAGGCCCCGTCCACACGGGCCAAAGCAATCTTTTCCCCCCCAGTAATACAATAATATATACAGCATAATAATAATAATAATAATAATAATAATAATACAAACATTTAAAAAAACCACAGCAACGCAACAACTTAACGTTGCCGAGCTGGTGGGGGGCCGATGACGTCAGACTTTGCGTTTTCCACACAAATCCTAACACGGAAACACAGGGACGTTTTTTTTTTTTATCCAATGCTACCTAGTTTCAGAAAAGCATGTTTTCAGGCAGAGAAAACGCCGGATCCATGTGGACGGTCAGCCGAAATGCACAAAGACTTGTGCATTTTTACCAAATAATGGTTTCCGTGTTGACGGGGCCTTAAGCCACTTGTTTGACTCAATACTAATGCTGTAATGATGAAGTGTACTATTCATCATTCAGCTAGTTCCTTTAGTAATTTTTCAGAATGAGTGGTTTTGAGGCGGTGGCTCAATGTTGCTCTGATTACTGAAAGAAAGCAGAGAAGCAAATTTGAAAAAGCATGACCTCCATAAAGACAAGTTGTGTGTGCCACTGGGACAGAGCACCTTTAAAACACTATAACCTGCTTGACAGAGCACTGCACATTGATTTCTTAGTTGTTATGCCTTTTGGCTCCCCTGGATACAACAAGTCTTTTCTTTGGGCTAGATCATTGATAAATGTAATGTTGCACTCTGGGTGAACTGCTGGGTTAATGTGATAGTGATTAATCAAAGAAATAAACTCAGATCAGTAGAGGGAGGCCTGTTTGCCTCCTCTGTTGCAGCACTCAGAGTAATGAGTGATTATTAACATTCATATTGGGAGATTAATTCCCGTTAGAGAGCAGCTGGGGGATGAGTTTACTTCTGCCTCGTATGCCTGACTTTCTTTTTTGGGTTGAAAATGTTTTATTACAACACGGCTCCTGTAGATCATGTGAATTAATATCAGCACCTGATTGTAGTTACATTTACATTTATCTAGCTACATTTATTTACATAGTACATAGGCATGTGATTGGCAAAGAGCATGGCACTACAAACGGTAGTACAAATGGTACTAACCACCATTTCATACCTTTTCCAGAATGGTAAAGAAAAGGGTTAGGGTTAGGTCTTGTTGAAACCTTCCGAAAACCTGAATGATCAAAAAGCAAGTGCAGTATAACCACACTGTAGGATCAATTAGATGTCATGACGATGGGATGTGGGGACAGCAAGTTTGGCCAATGGTGGTCCTAGCTAGAAGGTAACGTTGAAGTGCTCTCAACCTCACCATGGTTACATTTTGTTTAGACTCACGGCAAGTACAGAGTGTTGCAAGATTGGGCGGTTTCGCAGGCTGTTTCATTGACCCAGTAACATTATTATTATGGGGTGGGAGATAGGCACCTGTTCAATAGTTAGACCTGTCACTCAAACCTCTGCGCCAGTCGTAAGGAGATTTGATTCATGATGTATAGTCGAGCTGGCGTTGACTATGCATAGTTCTCCAGTTGATTTTCTTCTAAGTTCTTGTATGATTTTTTTCCAGTTAAAGTTTGACATAAATGTAAGATCATTTTATGCATGAATATTTTGAGGGTTGTTTTATGTACTAAACATGCATGTACGTTAACTAAATGGTTCATATTTGTAGTCCGTCAAAACATTGAATGTAATCAAAGTTACAATTTAAAATGAAACTGATGTCAAGTAAGAACTGGGTCGTTACTGTGAGGGAGAGGGAGAATGGAGAGGGAGGGAAGGGGAGAAAAGACCCTTAGTATTGATGTAATAAATCTCAAAACAGTATTTACTTGTACTTTTACTTTCAATAATTAAGTACATATAATATCAGAAAATTACTTTGGTTACTTAAGTACAATTAATATCAGATAATATTCTATTGGATGACTTTTACTTTTACCAGAGGCATTTTCTGGGTAGATATCAGAGGTATGGATTAGGGCATGTTGAGTTTGCCAAACACAAACTAAAAACTTTGTGGATACTTGGAAAGGAGGAAAAATCTTCACGTACAAAAAGTATTGAATACAAGGATTGTTTGAAAAGAGAAGTCTCGATGCTACTTGATACCGGGTTGTCGATACCTGTATACCGATATACCCAGCCCTACAGTACTTCTACTATAATGTTCAAGAGTTGTTCTGAACCAGACATACATAAAGTGACATCCTTCTGCCAAGCAAGTCTTTGTGCATTAATACATGATGGTAACAGTCCAGACCGTCCCAGAGGTGCAAATAAAGTACTTATTATACGTACCGTATACTAAAACACTACGATTAAGTATTTAAGATTAAGTACATGTATTTTAAGTGAACTAAAGTACAACTTAAAAGTGACTTTGAATAAAGTATGTAAGTGTACTACAATACACTTTTAGCTAAATCAATTTCATAAGTACACTAACTTACCACTAAGTATTTGCAATTGAGTATACTTTTCACTGAAATACAGCTTAAAATGAACTTACATTCAAGTGCACTTCATGTAAGTATACTTGAATCCACTTCTAACAAGGTTTAATTGAAGTACACTTTAGTAAAGCACAAAGACCCTGAGTTTTCCCATTTTCGCCAGAATTACAATTTAATGACATCAATTGTGAAGTACACTTTTTAAAAGTACATGTTTAACATACTTACAATTAAGCACAGAAAGTATACTTGTAATAACTTTTATATACTTACATTATATTTATAATACACTGAAGTATAGTACTTTTTCACCTGGGAATTGTGTATGAATTTTGGCATCTAGCCTTCTTGAAATGGAGGAAAAAGAGGCGTGACCTCAAGCTGTAGAGTAAATAAAACAGTGGGCAGCTTCTTGTGTATCAGTGGATCCACTGTGGGAAAGGGATGCAAGCCTTTTAAATGAATCATGTGAGCTCTGTGGCACCCTTTAATCCTTCCCTCTGTCACCTTCCCTTTGGGTGCAACTGAGAAGGGATTATGGGCTACGCGGACGGGGAGCACTGGGTGGTGTGGGGTGATCTATACTTTTTTTCCCCCCAACTCTTGAATATGTATTTGTAGCTCAACCGAGTGAGAGCATTTATAACATTTATAACCAACAGCATGCCAGTAGTCGAAATCGAGAGACAGCTGTACGATTATTATTTATAATATTTATTATGCTTAGTATACAAGTGCTATTGCTTTCATCCCTCCCTTGCTAGCTACCTTTAGAACTCTTTGTTCCTGCAGCCAGAATTAGTCTCATTCTGCGTGCATGTGTGCTATCTGCATTTGTTTTGCTTTGTATTGACTACAATTAATATTTTTAAACCTGCTAATTACTCCAGTGTGAATTGCAACACCGAAAAAAAGTCAACCTTACTGGTACACTAATATTTCAGAATCTACCTGCATTGAGCACAGTTTCTGGTGCGCACCCCTCCAAGTAATTCCATCTCCAGGAGCAGGTCAGGCCATGTGAAGCCTGTTTTCCATATGAAGCCTGTAACCTGCCTTGTCATCTGGCGGGAGCAGACTGAAGGATCAGACAGAAGGATAGCAGGAGGTGTGGACTTCCAAGCTACCGCACCAAGGTTTTACAGAGTTCATCACCCTGTACACTAACGATGAGGACCCAGTGAACCCCACATGGCTCTGTTATACAATAAAGTGATTCAAGAGTTGTGTTATTTCAATGAACAGCTAAAGGGTAGGTTCTCCTGACTCATAATCTAAAGACAAGCCAACTACATAGGAGGTCAAAAATAAAAGTGCAAAACAAGAGTAGGAAAATAATGAGAGAAATATGAATTAAAAATATATAATAGAATGGGATAGAATACAAAGAGACGATGTCAAGTGGACGTGCCTGGAGTAGACTTATGTATAGGCATTAAATAAACCCAGTGGAAAACTATCAATGTGATCTCTCTACACACCAGACTCTCCATAGAAACACACCAGGGCAGATACACACCATGCCCATAAAATGTCCCCTTGGGTGTTTGCTGTGTGAGGGCTCCCTTGGGTTGTGTCTGATGTGGACGGGTGTATGGATTTAAGGATGGATGGATTGTTCTCTCCAACCACAGATGCACACGGGACACAGACACTGTAATGAATTGCTGTGCCTCCTGTGCCACTGATTAAGAAGGTCCCCATCTATGTAGCATCGGTCATTATGTTGGAGGGAGGCTATGATAGCCTGGTGAAGGATTGCATGAGCCGCTGTGCCGTGACAAATCCATTGCTTAATATGCTCTGATCCCTTCTGTGAAACCCATTAAAAATGCAAACGGTTGGCTGATCATCTGCACCCCGCCTTCCTGTGTCCCCAATGTAATCCGTGTGGAGCGCTGAGTCAGCCAGGTTGTTCTGCATTGTTCAGGGTTCTCGTTAATCACATTCCCAGTGAGACTCTTCCTCTGACTCCCATTCCCTGTCAATCATCGCTCACCCTGGACAGTAAGCCTTCTTCGTTCTTGCTCGAGTGAATCTCAAAGAGACACCTTGACAGCGTGTCCATGTGTGATGGACAGCGACATAGTGGGGGAGGCCCTGCACCAAGGAGAACATTTCATTCATGTGTTAGGAATTCTGTTATTCCCTTTTTACATGTATGAATACTTTTAATTAGTATATGCTACACGTGAACCTCCTAAGATGTTCACTATCTCGGGATAATGGGCAATATCCCACGATTGAAATCTCAAACTTGTTTGTTTTCATCGTGGAATAGCCCTAACACTATTCCCCATTATTCTATCATTATTAACAATGAAGTATATAAACAGAATCCATATTTCACTCTGCTTTATCAATGTATTGATGTCATTATACAGAAGTGTTCTGAGACCATTTTGATGGTGAGACTGCACTTTAAATAATAATTTGATTGATTTATTGATATTTGAAACAATTCGGTATTCTTTTTCTAGCTTACCGGTAGTTCAGCTATTAACTCACTAACATCTAAACTTCAATTATGTTAATGGCTTAGAAACTAAAGTCAATGAATTCTCTGGAGCGTGTGCTGTTCATACAGTGAGTAGTGTCAAACACACTATTTAACAGCAGCAGCAACGCACATGGTGACACAGGCCTGAATTTGTTGTGCGTTCTTTGTCTTTGTTGTCTTTGTTGTGCGTTCTTTATCTTTGTGTCTTTGTTGTGCGTTCTCTTCTTGGCAGCACGGCGCTCAGAGCTGCAGTAAAATAAAGCATCTTCCCATCTTAAACAAATGTAATGGAAGCAAAGCCATACATATGAATGACCACAGGTTCTGCAGGGTAGGAACCTGTTACTGGGAGTTCAGGTGGTGACCTGGATTGGGCCACAGAATTGCCAACCACTTACCATGTTGGCCTCCACCTCTTTAACATCGCCATCATTAGGCTAACCGTTTCCAAAGAGAAGCACACTGGCTGGATAACAGTATGTGTCCCTCTAACCCCGCCGTAGGGGACACCTGAGCGGGCCTTGTTGCCGCCATACGACCCGGCCCTGGTGGACGTCTACGTTAATGCGCTGTGGTGGACACCGAGGCGGGGTGCTGGGCACACGTGCTTGTTGAATGGATGAACATGATTGAGGTAAAGGAGCCGTTGAGCCAGCCTGGCCTGAGGCGCTGTGCCGCTCTCTTCATCTGGGGCCCACGAGCTGATATTGATTTTCCTTCTTTGTTGTTTTTCTGAAATGTTTGGTAGTTGCCCTTCGACTACTTCTTCTGTGGTGTGAAAGTCCAGCAGATGCATTGCAACTTAATAATTACTACCCCTGTGTTTACTTAAATCGAAGGGAATTTATGTTCATCAGACACATGCAAAAGAACGCACAAACGAATTGAAAAGCAATTCAACATGGAACAGAGAGAGATGGTCTGGGTGGTTCACTATGATACCTTAGTGCACTGAGGTATCGGTGCACAGCCTGCTTTCTTTCATAACAATCCAGCCAGTGGCAAGAAGAGATTTCAACACCCTTACTGTGTTGCCATCTCATGTTGCTTGCTTCATATGAGATAACAAGACAGCTTTCTTCTATGGAGGACATGCCCTTTTTAACCTAGTTTCCAAACACAAGACTATCTTTCCTCACGGCCCTGCAATGCCTTTCTCTGACACGTATCTACCCTGGGACATCCTGACCACATGAACTTGCACGCCCTTCCTTTGGTTAAAACTATCTACATAAAGTGTCTCTCGTTCTGCTGTATTATCTCATATTATCTGCACCCCCACCAGGACTGTTAACATGTTGCTTTCGGTTGGAACACTGGGTAGGGCTAACCCATTTCCCCAAAATTAAATTCTCAGTTTTGTGAATTTCACACTAGCTTGTGAATAATATAATATAATATAAAGCTTTATTGCAGACACAGGTCCATATAACACATCATACAGTATAAATAGTATATAATAAAAATGAGTTACAAAAATACATTAAGTTTTAAAATATAAAAGATATAACAACTTTTAAGATATACGGGCTATTGCACCAATGCCATCTTAACCTAGAAGTGAATCTATAGCAGCTTTTCAGGGGGCTGACTAGGGCTTCAATTATGTGGTTCTCTGACTTGTCCAGGCGACACATAAAACTAAGCATCAGTTGTCTTACGAGTGCCTCACAGGTCGTCTCTCTCTATTGGCACTATGGGGACACAAAGCAGCAACCTCATTGCGTCATTGTAGGTTACCTTGAGCCCATGCATGCTTGTTGTCTTGAAGTATAAGTGAGCAGTATATAACAGTGTGATGTAGGTTCTAAACAGGGAGCACTTCACAGAGTCAGAACACATAGAAAACTTCCTCTTAAGCATGTTAGCTAGACTGGGTAGCCCCACCCATTCGTCTGGTGAATTGAGTTTGCTCTGCACAAGGGTCTGGAGAAGAGCAATACATTTCTTTCTGCGTCCGATACGTTTTTGCGGGAGCCAATCGCCAAGCTGGCTTTTACTGCGAGACGCCCCTGGCTGGTTTAACACAATGACTACAAGGAAGTGACGGCAAGCAGCCAATAGCAGGGCTCTCAAGTTTTGAAGACATGCAAGAGTGACATACGGAGGGGAGGGGGTGTTTGCGTGTGTGTGTGAGCGTGTGTGTGTTATAACAAAGCGAGATTTTGGGCTGCAGCATATTAAATATAGTCTTGTTTCTTTCAGCGAGAAATACAATGTGTGGTGAGAGTGCAGAGTGACAAAAGACCGAAATGAGTGACTGTCACAATCAATGCGGGACACTGGAGAGCCCTGTAGTGTACAGTCACTTTAACTCCGCCCTGTAGCGTACAGTCACTTTAACTCTGCCCGTTGATCACACCTCTCGTGCTGAAGAAAATGACGGCAGCTTCCCCAGACCAACGTGCAATCTACGATTGGCTTGGTCTGGTAATAGCCAGGCTACATGTTAGCTTCAGCATAAATTTTTACAGCGCTGTCGGTAGAAGTCTTTGTCTTCCATCCAGTCATCGGATGTGACATGACCTAGGTATTTAATTTACACACAGCGAGAGGACTGTCTGACAAATAAAAGGTTGGAAAAGTTGATTTCCTGTCCTCAGCGCTTCTTACTATCATTATGTGGATTTTCTTAGCGTTATACTTTATGTCATAATCAAGGCCATACTGAGAGCACTGAAGTTTTATTTTCAAGTCATTACCGTAAGAAAGCCCTCCACGTAACCTCAGTGCAAATGTCCAAATGAACACAGCTCATCAGAACAAGACATCCTTCCTGCTAAATACTAAATATGTTTTTTGTTTGTCAATACAATTTTTGATAGTGCAGCATCGTGCTACAGAATAGTACTATCAAAAATGTTCTGTAGCACGATGCTGCACTATCACAGAGACTAAGACACCCACACTCTTTAGAAGCAGAACTTCAAGGATCTTGATTAATAAGGTGGGGGAGACATGAGCATAGTAATCCAGCCGGGCTGTGTTCCCCTGTCCACCTGGGGAGCGGGTCGCAGAGAACAGGGGAGGTCAACAGGGAATGTCTTCTTGCCTGGACCATATCCATTCTTTTCCCCATCCAGCAGTCTTCACAATAAGCTGAGCCCTATAAGCAGTCCAAACATTTTTTAAAGTGTCCAAATCACACTCTGTATCCTCTGAGCCTCTATAGATGGCTCCTCTTCCTAACCTTCCAACAAGCACCCCCCCCCGTCGACAATCTGAATCAGGGGCGCAAAATTGCAAAAGCCGCGGGCCTGACGAGATGAATGATAAGAGCGATATAAATCATTTGGACAGCGTTGCGTTTGCTATTCTGCGATTTCGCATTTCTTACTTTTGGTGAACGTACAGGAAGAGGCGCTCACTATAAATGCTCAGATGGTTTTAATATTATACCAAAAAGAATCCCAGGATTGAACATGAGCATTGCTCGCAGGAGGCTCCTGTGGTGTGTGGGTCAGGAGGTGGCGGGTTGGGTCTCTGGCCTCTCAGCCCGTATGCTGCGGGTCTGACCTTCGCGCATGGCCACAAACCCCCGCTGCATGTTAACAACATGTGAAACGCTAAAGGTCGTGGTCCACAGTGCTACTTGCTCAGCAACTTGTTTCAAGTCCTTGTGTTCAAAAAGTATAGAAGTCTGTGTGGAAATGATGTCAACACCGCTCACCTTTGTTGAGGTTGTGAGTTGTGACGGTGTTGTTTGGCTGAGCACTTCATCATTTGTCTCATGCTATATACAGGTTATAGTAGCGGGTATGATGCTCTATGAAATATCAGAATGCACTCCATGGACAACAGTTATAATGGTTGAGAAAAGTGGAATGTGTAATAGAATAATAACATGCAATAACAACTCTCACTCTCACCCGTCTAAACCGAGAGATTGCATGGTATCTTCTTTTTCCTCCTAGTCTTCCAGCTAAGCCTTAGTGAAAGACTGTTGCAATGGAGATTAAATTCATAATAGTTCAAAATATGTGTTTGCACGCAGTGAGTTTATGACCCATCCTAGGCTGCTCAGCAGGGTGAATGATTGGCTCACATGCGTGTGGGTTTACGCTCTATTAACCGGGAAGGTGATATCAAAGTGATGTTATTTTATTCTTTGGAACCAACAATCGTTGTCCGGAACACACTATCTGCATTTATTCTTCTTTGGTCTCACTCTTTTCAGTGTCAAAAGGGTTCACTACGAAAGAAAGGTTCTTATCAGTAGCAGAAAGATGAAAGAGCTAGTATAGAGCTTACATAGAGCACTAGCATAGAGCACTAGCATAGAGGGCTAGCATAGAGGCCTAGCATGAACGGTTAGCATAGAGGGCTAGCATAGACCGCTAGCATAGAGGGCTAGTATAGATTGATAGCACAAAGAGATGGCATTGAGGAATATTGTAGAGGCATAGCATAGATGGCTAGCGTAGAGGGCTAGCACAAAGGGCTAGCATAGAGAGATAGCACAGAGCGCTAGCACAGAGGGCTTAAACCCTGAGGGGAGGGGGGTTGTATGGGATTTTTCTCAAAAGTACTGTAGTCAAAGTAGCGGCTTTATTCTGGCAGAGTTAGGGACGATCGGTCAGAAATAAACTGAAGGGCCACTTCAAAGAGCTGCTAAAGTCACCCCCTACAGAGATCAGCGTCTGCACTGCAAAAGGATCCTCCATGTGACAGTAGCTGCAGTCCAACACTAGACTCACACTTCCTACAGGGGTTCCTAGATGATGCCATAAAGTTGAGAGGAATCTATAATGGCCTTTTGTGAAGTGTGCAGACGGTTATGCCAGTCGCCGTTTCCCAGTAGAATCGGTGTGGATGCAGTTCAGGGGCGCGACACACTTCAAATCACTGAATGAACACTGTGCAAGGACATTGATGATGTAATTTTTGGTTTGCACTGGCTCATGCAGTAGACACACAGCAGCTATAAATGAGCTTTCAATGAAAATAAAATATGTGAAATAGAAAATCCATTCAAATGCAATTTATATGCATTGGTAACCAGGTTCAGCCTGGAAATGCTGTTTATGTTGGCTGAAATAACTTAATTAACTACAAGACTTACTTAATGTAGAACATGAAAGTACTCTTCCTTCTTTCAATTCATGCTAGCAATGAATAACATTAACTTAAACCCACGCACATTGGTACCCTTACTTTACGTACAGTCAGTGATGCCAGCAGGACCGTTGCTAGCCATTGAAAACATTTGGGGCTGTAGCCCAGAAGTTAGTAATTTTAAGACGGGGGTTTGGGGGTTTCTCCCCCAAGAAAATGTGAAAATCTGGCTAAACATTCAATTGTAGCGTAGTTAAAGGAAAAGGAAAGACCAATGGTCATGTCTGACTCACAGCGGGGCAGACCTACTGAGTAGGTTCATGTTTATGTTAAGGAGAGGAACGAGCACCACATACACCAGCAGTGATGAGACATTAGAACAGCCTACAGTCTAATACCCTAAAACCACTCCCAGTTAAACACAGAGTCCCTTTTACTGGCCAGGTGTGGCTAGGATTAGACAGATAAACAAGACGCCGGGTTAGCTTTTTCTGGAAGTTGGCGATAACCATCAATAACTGGATGGCAACCGCCGTAAAACCAGAACAAGAAGAAGATTGTAATGCGAGTGAACGTTCCAATGCCATGGCGCCACTGAAAATACAACCTGCAATTCAAGCTGTCAGTTGTCAAATTTGCTGAACAAAATGTTAAACTTCAATCAGCCGTTAAAAGCCACTGGATGGCAGCAGGGGGTGAGGACCAGGAATACACCGATGAGAGCCCAGCTCGCCGCATACTAGGAGCCTGGGTGCTTAAAGCGTGGAACAAACCGGATACGGAGCGGGTGAAAAACTCCTTGTGTGTGTGTGTGTGT
>OMLJ01054555.1:0-11974 GCA_900302595.1 Gadiculus argenteus | reverse complement strand
TGGAGTTGTTGCTCAGGAGGTAGCGTGGGTTGGCTGGTACCCGGAAGGTTTCCTTGAGCAAGACACCTCACCCTGACTCCTCCTGACGAGCTGGCTGTCGCCTTGCGTGGTTGACTCCACCGTTGGTGTGAATGTGAGGCAAAATTGTAAAGCGCTTTGAGTTGCCACTGTATAAGCGCTGTATAAATTCACTAAATAAATTAAAATGAACTACACCAGTGTAGTTCTACGCAGTACAGACCTTCTTTTTAAGGGTGAAGAGTGTGTCCCTCTAACACTGAATAACCCTGTGTCCGTGTGCCTCCCCCTAGGCCTATGTGGAGATGAGGAAGGTGGGCAGTGGGCGGGGCATGGTGTCTGCCTACCCCCGGCAGCTGGAGTCCCTGATCCGATTGGCCGAGGCTCACGCCAAGGTGCGCTTCAGCGACAATGTGGAGACCATCGACGTGGAGGAGGCCAAGAGGCTGCACCGCGAGGCCCTGAAGCAGTCCGCCACTGACCCCCGGACCGGCTTTGTGGACATCTCCATCCTCACCACAGGTGTGTGTTACAAAAAGAGGACCATTTATTCTGTCTGTGTCTGTGTGGAGACACTGGTTGGGGATTTTAGTGATTTTTAAAACCCTTTTATGAACATGTTTACAGTTTATCTGGGGTCTAGGCCTGGGTTAAGACAAAGTCTGGTAAATATTCAGCTAGGCAGATATAAAAGGTATCCAGGGGGTGTGTCTTTTGATGAACGTTGACATACCATTTGCACTGGCTCCATCTCCGTGTGTTCTTGTAGTCTTCTTTGTAAGGTCAACTGACAGTTAGCATTGTAGTTGATAATCAAAGGAAACAGGAGACTGCTTACTGTTTATTTTAACATGGTGACACACATTTACATTCAGGGCATTTAGCAGACGCTTTTATCCAAAGCAGCTTACAGACACAAAGGGTTTGCAGCGGTGACTGAAACTGAGGTTGTTTCCTTGTTGAAGGAATGAGCGCCTCGGCGCGTAAGCGGAAGGAGGAGATCACAGCGGCCCTGAAGAAGATGCTCCAGTCCAGGACCAAGACCCCCGTCATGAAGTTCCAGCAGCTGTTTGACGACCTCCGAGGACAGTCGGAAACTGTAAATGAAGCAATCCTACGTTTTGGTTTTTGTGTTCTACCTCAAGTCAGTTTAATCTAAGCGGGGAAATGACTTCAATCAACAGCGATACGGATCATCTGATGCTGTTATTGATGCGGTTATTTTCTATATAATGAGATTCTTTTATTTTTTTTATACATGGTTTCAATACAAAATGTTTTAAAATGCTAAATCTTATAATGTTCCCCTCTTGACAAACTGTTAATTTAATTAATATTCCAATGTTAATTTGTATCTTTGTATATTTTCAGGCGATCACAAAGGATCAGTTTGAGGAGGCCCTCAAAGCCCTGTGTGACGAGGACTACCTGACCATATCTGGGAAGACCATCCGACTGGTGACCTAAGAAACGCTCTTGTCTAGTGTAAAAATAATGTATAGTAGTAAAAAAAAAAATGTGTTGCAAGTTGTATACTTTTTTTCTTGTGCGTTGTGGATTTGATGTTGCTGGTTCAAGGGGTTGATATTTTGGTGGGTATAAAAAGAAATAATGCATCAAAATGAAATATTAATTAATTGCTTACAAGTCGCTGTATAATCAATTAGAGCAATCTACAGACTGGATCAGTTAACTGGTTTCCCCTTTTTTTGAAAGTGTCAAAGTTGTATCACTCAGCCTTTAAAATAAATAATATTCAAATCAAAACGAAGTACATTTACTGCTTCTAATTAATAACTTTGCATTAGTGTCTTCATTTCCATGCAATGCAACTTGATGCATTGTTTCCTTGCAGAACAGAAAACTAACCCCATCCTCTCGTCTAGTGTTCTGCAGACAGCTCATTCGGTTACACCCCCCCGCCCCCATAATATATATTGGCACGGCGCCCCAGCTGCTCCACCGGTGACGGTGATGATGCTGCTGTTTCAACGCGTGACGTCACAGCTCTGCTTCTGGATTTGACTGGAGAAGATGGCGGCTTCCTTAGGTTTGTATGTTTTGGGCTTGTTTCATGGCACTAAAATCAGGTGCATGTTTGCAGCAATGACACGCTGGCCCACGGATGAAACGTGGCTGTTTCGTTAGATGAATCGGTGTATCGAGGCGGTGGTTATGTCGCCAAAGCGGCGGCTTTAGTGCGAGGCGCGATCCATCACGGAACCGTCCGTCGTTAGGAGGAGGAGGAGGAGGAGGAGGAGGCGGCGGCTGGCGTGCAAGCTAAAGCTAGCCCGGAGGAAGGCGTTGGGTCCCGTCTGGCTATGTGGAGGACCACACGCTGGGAAGCCAAACGAATGCACAACCAAACGCGGTTGTCGCATCTTAACCGGGCGGTACACACTACCCCACCGCTATCGGTAACGCCAGCGCGGCACCGCCCCGGTGTTACCGATAGCGGTGCGGTAGTGCTATTGATAACGCGCTTCTGCGACGTTACCGATATCTGTGCGGTAGTGCCATTGATAACGCGCTTCTGCGACGTTACCGATAGCCGTGCGGCAGTGTGTGTGCTACCGCACGGCTATGGGTCACGCCAGCGCGGCACCGGGGCGGTGGATGTTTGCGCACAGGTGCGGTGGCCACAACAACGGCACCACATCTCGGCTGTGTCCAGTTTCCCCCTTGCGATCAGCCTTCAATATAACCCAGTATAAAAAGGGATGCGGATGTGTTGTCATATTGATGGCGCTGGTGCACCGAGGACTGAATGTGAGATCAAAACAGTGTTTGATGGTCTTCACGCTGACGGCGTCAAGCCAGGTGTCGGCCGGTGGGCGCTCTGATGGCGCACGGCGGGGAAATGGTCAAACATCCCGGTAGCCTACTGACTGACTGCACGTCAGTGGGCCTGGGAATGGTGGGATGGTGGACCATGTCGTTGTGCACCATGCATGCACACGTCGGTGTAGTAGGAGGCCTACTGGTGTGTTTTTTGGTTTCCCGGGAAATACACGGAACCGCGCGTCGCGTCACCAGGATGCGTCGGTTCAAACTCGGAAAGCTTTGCTGACTATTGTGTTGCTGTTTACTCAAATTATGCAATGATGAAAATATTGCAAAATCATATTGCTTGAACCGGAATCCGGCCAGGACACAATGGAGATCAGAATCCACTTTCATTCGACATGGGACGCTCGATGCATAACGATATATAGCCTACCGGTACCGAAAACCGTCTGCTGCGATAACGTAACTTCAGGAACAAACTAACAAGGCATTACCTACTGGCTACCTATTTCACCTCAGTTAAATGCCGGTAAAACTACATTGACTACAAAGATATAGGCCAACATGAGATGTGTTTCCTTTAAGGGGTTTTCTGTTGACCAAGAAATAATTGCAAGAACAATGTCTCGCTATTTAACCAATACATAGAAATGCATGTTTATGCCTCAACGACTCGTATTTGGCTCATTGGCAAAAAAGGACACTGTTCAACTGGTTTTCGTTTTAGAATTACCTTTTACTCACCCCTGTGCTTGTCAATGGCCACAGAGTGCTACATTACTTACATCTGTTATTGTAAGTGTGCCTGGCTCTGTTGAGACCAAGCATGAAAGCCAGACTTTCCTGTTTTTCTTTTTCTGAACCTGTAGGAGGGATTGTCAGCAACAGAAAATCGGTAGTGATCTATAGAAGCAAAGATATGTAATGTGTATGTGATTGACTCCTAATCCTGTCTATTCAAACTAAATCAGTCGCTCTGTTTTGCTAGACTACCTCATCAAACCTGTAATATTGCTTTTTAACTTGGGAGTTGGGCTGTGTCTCATACCTTTGAGTGTCACTCACTGTAAAGACGCGAGCTGTAAAGTTGGACTCGTAGGTCCCAGAGCATACAAGGTTGAGGTGTTTCTACCACGTTGTGTTCCGACATGTGTAGATTCAGTTCCTTTGTGTTTTTTAAATGCATCTGTCGACACTGGCCTATATAGTGGCAGGAAAGGTGCATGTGTCATTCTGAAAGGTGCCAAAAGCACCATATATGGTGGGCCACTAACTGGGTAAAAGGTGTGTTGCGGCTGTGGAGCAGAGTTACTGTGCATTGTTTAGAAGCTGTGTAAAAGGTGCAACGTTGGTTTCCTTAATATGCAGCAGCAAAAGTCAATCCTATTCACAAGTACTGTTTTCAATACTACTGGGGACACAGTAGGACCTGTTACTGTAGTTTGGGATCCAGCAGTCCTGCTGTGTTATAGCAGAACTCTGAGGCAGAAATCAGAGACCGCAAGGGGTCGAGTTGCACCTCGTTTACGGTTTCGTTGCAGGGATATTCTATGGATATACTCATTAGTGGGAGATGCTTTCAGAAGGGGTTTTAATAATTGGGTTTCTACAGTGGAAGGTGTACAGACAGTGTTGATTTGAATCCCATACAGACAGTAGTCGCCAACTACGCTCTTACAGATTCCTGCCTCTAGCAACATGATCAGTTAAAACAAATGAGAAGTGAAAGAAAGTAACACACGCCATTCACCCAGATTTGATATGTTTTGACGTCAGACTTTATGGGCCCTATTTTAACGGTCTGAAACGCAACTCTAAAGCGCTCAAACGCAACGACCGTTGTGGGCGGCTCTATGGCGATGTTGCTATTATGACAGCGGATAAATGACTTTTGCGCCCGGCACAAATCTAAAAAAGGTTGGTCTGAAGGAGCTTCATTACCCGTAGGTGTGTTCTGTGCGTAACGTGCAGTAGACCAATGAGAGTTCAGTCTCTCATCCCCTTCATTGAAGTGGACAAGTTGATATTTTGACAGTTGGTTTGCAGTCTCCGCTGAGACAGACGTTTGACCACATTTCAAACCTCAAATAATAATAGTAATAATAGGCCTAATTCACACATGGAATAGCGTTTTCTTCTCTAACTTCGGAAACACTGAGTTGTACATTTCGGCAAAGAGAACTTAACATATATGATATATGGACGCATCTGTGGGTCTATTTAATGATATGCGGCAATACATTAACAAACATTGTCGTAAACATAATCGTTTGCATGTTTGTGCTGTGTATGACCTACTTGTGTGTAAGCTGTTGCAGTTGCGCCACATCCAAAATAGCAACTGCGCTACCCGCTACGGCATTTAAACCAAGTTTTTGGTGATCAGTTGCGCAATTGCAGTGGCGCATTTTTTAGATCACTAAAATAGCACCAAGTATTATTTGCGCCGACACGCCTCTCCAGGCGCAAGTCTAGTGGCGCCTGTTGCTGTTGCCTGTGCTGCGGGGGAAAATCAGCTTTGCGTCGGGTGCAAACTAGCAACGATACATGCGTCAGTGTAGAAAGTCAATTGCGCTGGGTGCAAGATAGGGCCCTATATCTGAATCTAAAGTCTGACTGCAATACTTCACCTACATTCTTATTCTGACCCAAATGTGAAACGTTGTGATTGAGCAACAGATGTTTACTGTTTGTACTACAATATTGTTTTACGTCAGTGATGCATGTTACTCCAGTCAGCGCTACGTACATCCTTTACGTTCTGATGGCCACTGTTGGTCTTTTTCAGTGTTTTCTGGACGATTCAGCATGTGGGGCAGGGGCAGGTTGTGAGAGGAATCACTCGGATTGGCTGTTCAGCTTAAGCAAATCGATGCACGAGCAGAGAAACCGACGTGAGTGTAGCAGCAAACGACTTGGAAAGTGGGCACACACAAAAAGATGGTCTAATTTTTCCCAATTCATCTCATCCGATTCTTTTCACAAATTCTCGATTATAAGTAGCTATGTTACAAAACCGTCTGAGTGAGAGTGGTGAAATGGAACACTTTTCTGTTTCACGTTTGTATATATCCACAGTCCTAGGTCTTTTGGCCATTTGCTGTTAGGGAGAGTTATTTCCTTTTACTCAGACGCAGAGCCAACATGCTAGTTGGCTGTGTAGTTTGTGGTGTGTTTAAGGGCAACTTGATGGCCAAGACTGAAACAACGCGAGGCAACGCCACAGGTTGGTGGTTTGGTGTGTCCAGAGCTCTGTTTCCTGAAAGCATCGTTAGCCTAGGGTTCGTGAAGTTCATAGTACGAGCATCGCACAGTTTTCAGACCGTTTCCCGAAAGCATCGTTGGTAACGAACGTTGTGAAAACACTCGTAGCTAGCGATGGCTCCAGGGGTACTCGTAGAGCACTAAGAGCATCGTTAATATAGCCTCAGTGGAGTCCCCAGTGGACATTCCATGGTATTGGATGTGTTTTATTAATACACATCCAATACCGCTGAATGTCCTGCTGGCACAGTTTAGTAATACCCCAAAAACAGTGGTTACTGCAGATATATTACTCATAGACTACTGTTAGATTTAAACAGCAAAGACAGACGTTAGAAGTCAACGACAACATTTAATGCAGCAATCAAAAATTCAAAAAATACATACCAGAAATGTACAGATCAAACACCACGTCACAAAGCATATAATACAATCAAATTATTCCATTGCTCTTGTATGGGAGGTCGCTTTTGAGCTGCACTTGCTGTCTCACTCTGATTTTAATTCAACCATCATGGTTAAAATGTCCTCATAGTGACAGAAAACATTTGGTGTTTTTACACTGGAGAGCTGCTGACCATCATGGGAGAAAAGGCATAACACATAATGCATTAAACGAAGACGTTGAAAGATGGTGCGATCTACGAGAAAGATGCAGAGGAACGGTCCTTACGTGGCTTTTGTCAGAAAATAAAGAATATGCTGGCGTTTGTGTACTTGTGAAAAGTTAATCGCGTTTGTAGCCTACACTCAGACGTGAACTCATTCTTGCATGCGGGTGTCTTCATTCATGAAAAAAAAAAAAACATTTGAGAGAGTATGCAAATTGCAAGACGTCTAGTTTCTGTGCGCAGCCCCGCCTTCTTCTGTGAACCAAGAAAGCCTGCATCGAGACGAACGGGGGATTTTACCCCCTCGGTTTTTCACAGGCAACTTGATATAAGAGGGTGAAATTGCCGGGCGTGCCAAGTCGCGACCAAACCGGCTTGGCAGGGTAAAAAAGGCCTATACATGAATCATGCTGAGATCAGCGGGTGCTGGAGAATTTTTGCAGGCGTTTTTTGTTGCGATTGTTTGCCATAAAGCCCTCTAGGCGCTTCGGTGAGGCTGTGATGAAGTCACAGCACTATTTGTTGGACTGTATCTAGACAGTTACGAACATCCCTGACCTTAGTGGAGTGCACAATTGCCAAGTTGAGAGCGTGGTTTATGCAGTGAACGTAACTGCTGCAGGAGACTGCTGCGATGCGTGCCTTAACGCAGCACGCTTTCCCGCTTACATTGCCCGCATACCCCTGATCATCATACCCCTGCCCAACAATATGGGCAGGATCTAGACCAAGCCCTCCTAATCGGGTCAGCAATAGCCGTGTCAATGCCTTGCTCCCACGTTTGAATGATAATGAATGGAACGGTGCATTTTTTATGTTTACACCAAACATTCTAGATTCTAGAGAGTGTGCGCCCATCAATGAAACCTTATGCGGAATCAGAAAGTCTGCTCTCTTTGCTGCGCAAAGCATGTTTCAGAAATCCACACTATAGCCGCGTACCCACCAGGACTTTTTCAGTCCCAGGCTTTTTTTTTTGCTCCACCCACGTCGTCGCGTACGCACCACAGGGAAGTCCGAGAGGCTTATCAACGGAGCGTTGACGAGCTACGAGCGGCTCAGAAAAGTACTACCTCTGCTGGAGGACGTTCTGAGCCGCTGGAAAAAGTCCTGAGGGGCGGATCCCCTCTCCAAACCGCACCCACAAAACCTCCTAGCGGGAAAAGTACCCCTGGTGGGTACGCGGCTATTAATATAAATGTAGTTGTCACACGGGGGGAAATGCCGTGAAAAAAAATAACGCACAGTGCGCAGGAATAGGAGCATATGTCAGCCTAGGCCTAATCAATTGTGTTTTCATATTTTGAGCATTCATATGAGTCTACTTTACTAGTCTACTATTAGTCAACTTTCCTGCGTCTCCCCCTCTTACGGAGACCATTTCAGCACCGTGTCAGTGGACAGGTACAGGCTACGATCGTTGTTAGAGCAGCGAACGCACGTTCATATTAAGAGGAGTTTCAGGAAATGCTCTGACATTTTTTACGATTGTTCAAAAGATCCTTTGTGAGAATGACCGTACGAGTGTGGATCCATCGTTATCGGGAAAAGGAGCCCAGGTGTTTACCCCATAACACTAGATATTTTCTGTAAATTGACATGCGGGAGTGTGTACACAATGTTCATTAACCATTATCAAGTTGTGATGAGAAATATGTTTTTATGAAAATTAACCGTTTTGAAGTCACTTTGGATAAGAAAGTCTGCTAAATGCCCTAAAATGAAAACATAAATGTAGTCTGCGAGTGTGTAATGGAGAGTACTTGGTACCTTGGTGTTTGACCGCTGGCTTTTTTTTGCATCCCTTACAACAATGTTCACTAGTGTTTGTGTTGTGCGGTTCAAACTCAACTCAACTCGCCCGCTTGTCGTGGCGAGTTGCCATGTGTGCTGCTTTGAATGCAGAGTGTTGACGTACGCTGCCTCTGCCTTTGTGCACCACAGGAGTCAAAGTTCCACGCAATTTCCGCCTACTGGATGAGCTGGAGGAGGGGCAGAAGGGGGTGGGGGACGGCACAGTGAGCTGGGGACTGGAGGACGACGAGGACATGACCCTCACGCGGTGGACGGGGATGATCATCGGACCGGCCAGAGTAAGCCCCACTCAGCGGCACGCACCACACGGCGCACGTGGGTCCACTTCCCCAAAACATGGCGCTTAAAGGTCCCATGCTATACAGGTGTGAGTCCACCTAGATGTATGACGGATAGATGAGCAACGTTTGCTACAGTCCACTGGGTCGGCTTGGTAGACTGATCTATCCAGGGTACATCTAGGTGGACATGCTCACTTGTGATGTCACTAAAAGGAAGGAAGAGGCAGATTTTCAAAACGGCTTGTAATGGCTAATCACACTCACACCTGATGGTATAATACTTTTAAGATCATGTTTGAACATCAATCAAATTATGTTTTTTTCTCAAATTATTCCTGTTGTTCAAATACATTTTAATCTGCATGGTGCTGTTCTTTCACATACGAAATCAAAATAGGCTACGCCGAGGGACTTGGTCTAAACATGAGCCAAGTGTTTCGCTAAAAGTCTTATAAATAATTTGCAAGCAAGTATTTAATGTCCTTTTTGAGCACATTTGCTTGCTGACCTTCAACAAAGTTTGTTTGTTCTTGACCTTTTTAGTAACATCATCATGCCTTGAGCGGAACAACCTTTTCTAACGGGTTCCCCTTTGCTTTGCAGACGTATTACGAGAATAGGATATACAGTCTGAAGGTGGAGTGTGGACAGAGGTATCCCGAGGTCGCCCCAACCGTACGATTTGTAACAAAAATTAGCATGAATGGGATCAACTCCAACGGCATGGTGAGTGAATTCTAATGCTAGGGTTGTTTTTTTTTAGGTATTGTGCATTATAAAACACAAGAAATTATTTTACTTTTAGGGCCTTTAGCAGACGCTTTTATCCTTACTTATTGTAAGCGACTTACAATAAGTACATTTGTCAGAAGAAAGAGAAACAACAATATATCTCTGTCGGTACATTAAGGATGTTCATAGAACCAAGTGCCAAGCACTAACAATGGCTAGTTTAACCCATTCCCCATACACAACAAAGCTATCTAGGATAAGATGCTAAACAATGGTAAGTACTATCTTTAAGCAAAGTACTATTGTTATGTTATTGAAGGAACTTCCCGCTAGAGTAACCAATATAACAAATCTTTGTTTGTTTTTGCCACAGGTGGATTCACGTAGCATACCAATGTTAGCAAACTGGAAAAATACGTATAGCATTAAGGCGGTTCTCGAAGAGCTACGGCGCCTCATGACGTCCAGAGAAAACACGAAGCTTCCACAACCGCCCGAAGGACAGACGTACAACTAGCTCCACCCGATTGTTTTTACCCTCTGTCTTAAACCTTACTCTCTTAGAAACATTGTGTAAATCACTGAGATGCTCACTTGGCACTTCCGACAATAATGTCTGCAACAGCAAGATTGGTATTTTTATTATTATTATTATTATTGTTATTATTTAGCTAATTCTGGATAAGTGTCCTGCAGTTGTTAAGCGGTAGTAATAGAGTACTGGTTGAAGCTGCAAGTGTACCGGTAGTCCCCCTGAGTTGTGTAAAGTTATACTTTGGTTATTTTGTCCATATGGTAACATGTTTGAGATCTTCCAGTATGTGTTGGCTTTGTAGAGGGGGGGGGGATGAGCATGGCGGAATTAACGAGGCAGTGAGTCCCCACTTTTCTTTTGTTCAAACGACTAAAGCAAGCTGCTTGCGAGACCATGTGAGCGATGGCATGTTGTTCTGTAACTAATAAAACGGGGAAAGACTATTTTTTGAGTTTCACGTTCAGATGTTCCTCGCTGTGGATCGCCATGCAGCCACAGCGATTTCGAGCCCTGGCTTTTCAGTCTCCACGTGTCGCCGTGCGGGAGATCGACCTTTTGGCCTGTGTTGACATGCGCGTGTCCGTGTACGGGGACGCGTCGCCCACGCCCATCTGTTTATGTTCAGCAGCTCTTTGACATGTAACGTCTTCTATTCTGAAACCCTTGCATTTAGTGAAAATGGCAGGTGAATGAACTTGGGATTTTTCTGAAAATTAAAAATCGCTTGGAATGAAGATTGAAGTGGCTCTTGTCTCCTTTATACAGAGCATGTCACTAGTCTCCGTTTCTCTCTCTGGAGATATCAAGAAGTGTCTGCCGACGGGAAAGTAATTTACGATTATTCATTTATTAGGATTGAATGGTCCCTTTGGGATTTTTAACCACTGACAGAGCAGATGATGAATCTTCTGGGTGACCTGATCGTTGTATGTATGATGTAACAACGTTCATCATTGGACAACACATCACTGGCGATATGCTATTCCATTAGTTTTCAGCATTAATTAATAACTGCTGTTTCTTCTTATAAATAAGCCATCCAAATCATAGCTGGACACTTATGTGTAATGCTTAAGATAAACAAATCACATTAGTTGCCTTTCAGCCTCTGTATTTAATCATATTTAGACCTAGAAGCGGCTCCTGAATACCTATTATTGGCACGTTTACAGCACTGCAAATCATGTGGAGAACATTTTTGTGACGTCAGAAAAAGTTTGCGTGAACAACACCTCATGACGCTCAGATGATTCTTCTCCCACTTGTCAACTGGGGACAGAGTTGCCCAGTTGGTGACGTAGTAATAGTATAGTGTTGGTGCGTTTTATTTACCTCGGATCTCGGACATCCGATGAAATTGCCTAGCAACACGCTGGAACACGCCCCTTTTCCTCGGATCTCTGAACCCTTTCTCGGTTGAACTCACAGGAGACCGAGCAAAAGTGACGTCACAGCCGAGATCCGAGACGAGATCCGAGGTAAATAAAACGCACCATGTATAGGGATGCCTAGGCGCTGCGTCATCAAAACACTTCCGTGTCCAATCGCTAGTTTCTATAACAGTAAAATGGTGCAGTGCTGTGTTCTGTGTTGCAATAACAGAAACAACATGAACAAAACGATCTCTTATTACCGATTTCCCCTCGACGAAAAAGAAAACGAGATGGCTGAAGTTGATACGGTAAGTTTGATCTCAAATGATGAACAATAATAACAGGTTATTGTCGGAGTTAAGACCTTTTTGGACGGACTTCAGGATTTCACTAAAGTAGGCTGTCACTGTGTAAAAGGTAACCGGTTCCTGCGCTGTAGCCATTGTTGTTTGCGTGTCCTAAAAATGCGATTGGACACGGAAGGGATTCCTGACGTCACACTAACCACCCCTATAGTATAGTGACGCGCATGAACATTGCGGAACATGAAAGTTTTAC
>OMLJ01054540.1:0-13068 GCA_900302595.1 Gadiculus argenteus | reverse complement strand
CAACCCACACACACACACACACACACACACACACACACACACACACACACACACACACACACACACACACACACACACACACACACACACACACACACACACTTACACCACTAGTAGGAGCAAAGCATTGTGGGCCATTATTAAAAGCCATTGATGTCGGAAAACAATGCATCAGACCAAAACAGTCCTTTTCTGTTTATGGTTACCGTCCATGCCATCGTCTGACTCATCCGATGTGGCTCCTAATGCTGTGTACTTGTGCGGCAAAAACGTAAACTCATGAGATAATGGTGAACTAACCATGGAACCGGCACAGGGGCGGGGCCTTCGGTAGGCCCCGTGTTGTTTTGGAATCGGATATTGCCATTTGTATCGTCGTCTTCCTCTGGCTGCCGCGAAACCAAAGGCGAATCATGGTAGACGAGAGTAATGTAAACCAGACCCCCTCTCTCCCTGTGGCACATTTTCCAGGAACACCCCCTATCCCCACCCCCCAACACCACCACCACCACCACCAACAAAAAAAAAGCTTCCGTTCCGTCCTCTCTTCCTCCTGCTAATGTTGAGTTAGGCAAAGGACAGCCGTACACAAGCTCCTTAAAGTTGCATGAATTGCAGGGATCCCTTTCTTAAATGCTAGGCCGGTAGTCTGCAGCAATAAAAAGTACAGTTGATTACAGTTCTTATCTCTCGGGGTGTGAGGCCCCAGGGTTGGTCCCAGGGAGCAGGAAGGGAACCCCTGACACACATTCCCCCTGCTCCTGTTCCCATGACGACAGTCTCCCTGCGCAAGGTAAACGCTTCCCGTCTCTTTCCACGGAGCACCGTGGAGGAGAGAGGTTATTTCCGAGGTTATTTTTACTCGCTCGCTCGCTCGCTCAGTCCGCGCGGTTCTGCCAAAAGCAGCTTATTTGGTGGTAAGCATGGCCGCCCTCCCCGAGCCCTTAAAAGCCGTGAAACCATTCGATGACAGGGTGAAGGGTCCTCGTTCTTCGACGTGTGAGTCTGTGTGATGCGTCAACAGCGTTACCGCACGCGCCCTCCTGCCCGTTGGCGGGACACCACGATACTAAGTACCTGCGGTTGTTATTAACGGCGTGGTGGTTCCTCAAAAGCACAAGTGTCAAACGAGGGTATGAGATCACTGCTTACGGGAAGTTTCCAACAATTTCCGGTGCGCTCGCTGATTTCAAGCCTCGACAAGCCATGAAATAGACATGGCTGGTTAAAAAAAAAAAGAGTGTGGAGCGAAACAAGCTCTTTCTTTGTGCACACGATTCGCTGATCGGTAGCGACAGGCGACGCACATCACAGACGACGGGCCTAATGTGTCGGCTATGATTTCACACCTTGAACAATTCAAGAGCATGCGGATTAGAAAAACAGACTTTGTCATGTGTGCCAGAGAAACAATTTACATGGTGTGCAGAGCCAGAATTGATTCAACGCCCTGAGAAATACTTGCTTTGGAATCCAAAGTAAATCTCTACTAACTCACTAGCTTGAGTTCCAGAACACAGGCCGGGCGATGGAAACAGGCTGCTTCACGCACTCTGACAGAGGAAAACGCTGCATTTTTTGTTGTCTTCATTTGCAAACTTTGCAATGTTTGCAGGTAAAGACTACACACACAGAAACACAAATGATTGAACAGTTCCATGCTGGTTCAAGTGGGCTTTGTTTTCAAGGTAATGCATCAGTTTAATGTTACCCTGCTGAATTATATGATCAGGAATCTGTTTTATGAGGTCTTTAAACAAATACAAGAGCATGTTTAAATGTAACATTTATAATTATATAATTCATATGTTATTTCATACTTTCGTTCATTCTACATCATTATTCACAAAATAAAGATGAGTGAGATAATAAGACCCCATTACCAGTATTGTAATAAGTGAGGAGTTGGGGAAGTATATTTTTTACCTCTTTGTCCCTTAAAGTTGCTCAGTAGATAATAATGTCAAATTATTTCAGAAATAATAACTAATCCATAACCAACAAACATAATAACGTACATTCCAAATCTCCCAAAAGAACAGTATGTGAAAGATGGAAAATCCCTATTATTGGACAAAAATGAAATAAAGCTCAATTATTGCTTGGAGTAACAGCTAAGAGTGCAACGGGGTTTCTCAGAAACCTGCATCACATAACCTAGCATTTTAAAAAACGAAAAACGTCCCAAAACAAGGTCATTTCTTCCACCGATGGAGGGAATATTCTGGAGATCCTCACGGACTGCTTTTTATAGGTTTGCTTGGCACTCTTAATGTGAAGGAGAGAGTGGGCCCACGCCTGTTGCTACCAAGAGTTCAGAGAAGATTGCAGGAGCTGATAAAGAGGGAAATTCTAGCAGGGGTCTTGTCTCACTGGATTGAACCAACAAGGTCCCCCTGCCCTCCTCCAGCAAGCCATCTCGACCCCCTCTTTAGATGGTGGGGCGGATTGGGAGCTAAATTGCTCCCTCGTAATGATTAGCTAAAGACCTGTCTTCGACTGGCCGTGTGCCCGGTATTGTTTTCACTCTGGAGGCTGCTTTGAAGTCTTGGCTGGTGTATCAGACATCTTCAATCTCTTCCTAAAGATATGACTTTTTCAGGCCTTAGCTACTGACTCTGCACATTTTCAAGGCAATTAGCCTCGCAATGGACGAAAGAACTAAAGAGCAGAAATCATCCCAGACTGACCGGCTGTAATTTCATCAACATGGGGACAATTCGCCGCGGATGAAAGAATGAGAGTGTGGCCGGAGCCTTGGGAAACCTGGACTTCTAGGAAACCTGGACGTGTGGGAAACGTTGTACGACAAGCCTTTTAGGGCCATAATGGCGCGTTTCCACCACAGGGTACAGGTCAGTTCAGTCCGCAAAGGTGCGGTACGGGTCGCGTTTCCACTGCCAAAAAGTGGGCGTGACCCAGACTGAGCCGCACTGCGCCGTACTCGACTCGCAGTACTCCTCCGTTGGGGGACTGAGACCCTGAAAGGGTACCGGCAATTTCCCGAGCTACACACGCTGTCCGTTGCTTGGTCGACAGAATCAGCACTTCCGTGCGCCAGGGGGATAATAGCAAACACACACAGTAGGGGTATTTCTGGACAATGGCAAAAGCTTTGTTTATTGAAGAAAATGTCCCGCAAAACTTTGCCGTCCTTCTTGGACGTCCTACGTTGTTGCTCTTTCTTTATTGTGTGTGTTCTTCTTTTTCATTGGATTTATTAGCGGGCTACACTGTGGGGGGCTGCTATGAGATCACGATTCTTACGTAGCCGCCACGGCTATCGCCGTCCGGCTTAAACCCCGCCTACCATAAGGGTACTGTCGGTGGTGGAAACACGACACGTAACCGACCTGAGCAATACCGCTCCCTCCCTTCCCGCACCGAACCGACCCGCACCCCATGGTGGAAACGCGCCATTAGAGGGCTGTTGATGAATTCTGTTAAAATCTGACAAAAAAGGACAATGTCTATTGGATCTGAACCACTGTGAAGTTAAATATTTCATTTTAGCCTCAGAGAGTCAGACACACTGTTCGATAAAATGGCTTTCTGTATCACAATAGGTGGGACCATAGCAATATACAATATAGATATACAATAAAAATACATTGAAACATCTTGCAGAAGGGCAAGGATTATTGATTACCTATTACAAAATGCACAAGGCACCCAGGAGGACAAGACAAACGTATTCACAGTGCAACAAATATAAAAAAAATGAACACAAATGTAAACGCAATACTATAGTGTTGTTCTGGCTTTGTCCCAAGGGGCTTATAAAAGCTCGGTGGGCCCGGTGTTCGACGGCAGAGTCTACAAAGCCACGTTACAGAGTGGGCTGTTTATTTAGGCAGGCAATAAACCCCATCACTGCCATCATAACTCGGAGGAGTTTGGCTGCGTACCATCCCCGTCCAGAGCTGCAGTCTGCTCCACAGCTGCTGCTGGGCTCACTGAGAGAGGGAGACAGAGCAAGAGATAGATAGATGCTCTAAAGTACCTCTATCTTCTATAAAAGGGGTGTTTAGAGGTAATATAATTAGGGGTTGAACGACAGTAGGTGGTTAGGTACAATGTGGCTAATTGCACCAATTAAGTCGCTTTGAAAAAAAACGGCGGCGTCGTCTGGCCCCTGACGTGTCCCCCCGGGGGGGGGGCCCGCAACGAGGTACAGCTGTCAGAGAACGGTGGCGCTACGAGATATAGGTCTAATTACGAAGCAATTCAATGTCTGTCCTCGCCAGGCGTGAAAGGAGAGAGACGGCGAGTGAGTCAGGAGGGTGGCCGCTCGGTGATGGAACGCAGCCGTAAACGGTAGTGAGAGAACAGGAAATTTCCCTCCTGACGTTTGTTATTAGGATCTGATGCGTGTAGACAGATAGGAGGGGGCCTAGCAATATTATTATTTGTCACGATTTTGTTCAGGAGGAGTTGTAACCAGCAGTCTTTTGCTGTGTGTGTAATTGTTAGTAAGTGTAATTGTTCATCCAATGGCTCTACCAGCCAAAACAATTCTAATAGAATTAAGTATAAATCGTGTTGTGTGTTTTGTGTAAATGTTTGTGTGTGGTGTGCATGCCTGTGCATTGTGTTCAGCTTGCTGTGTGATGTGTGTGCTTGCGTCTGGTATCCGTGTTTGTGTGTGTTCTGCATGTTTATGCGTGGTTTCCAGAACTGTGTAGCAGTGTACGCACGCACGCACGCACACACACACAGTACACACACACACACACACACAGTACACACCTGTTGATCCATTGGTCATGCCTGTCTGCTCATTGAGTTTGATCCAAGGACCTCATCAAGCGATCTGCTCTTTTCGAGTATCTCTGGGATCTGTACAAGTTACAACTACTCTGTAATTTCTTCCATACCACCTTCCCGAAATAAGGAAATCTCTTCCCAGGGCTTCAATCTGCCTTCACTTAGTCCCTCAGGTAGGGAACCTCGGCTGGTGGCCGTTTGGAAGTGAACACACAGATAGCCTGGTGGTCTAGAGTGCGTGTGTGCGTGTATGTGCGTGCGTGTGTGCGTGTGTGCATGTGCGCGTGTGCGTGCACGTGCGCGTGCGCGTGCGTGTGTGTGTGTGTGGGAGAGAGCCTTTGCGGGTCAAGCCTTTCTGAAACATGGATGCCACCACTCTCAATGTCGGCCTTCTCGATCGATTTCAACATAGTAATGGTAAAATAGTAAACATTTTAAATAAAGATAATACAATATAATACAGTTAAAGGAACAGCACTTATAATTCTTTGTATGTAATTCTCCTTTTGTATGTATTTTGTAAAGGACAAATGGTCAGAACTCCCATTACTTGGAGGTTATAATAGAGTATTTTAATGCACTTTGCCGTGCACAAATACAAAGGTGTACCGATTCATTTATAATTATTATTTGATTTGTCTGCACCCACCCTTGATATAACACACATAATATAAATCTGTAAACCACTCACCCGTGGTAATTTAAAAACATGGTTTTAGTTGCGTGGATGAAATCCTTCTCTTCTGTGTTTGTGTGTGAAGTCTGTTTAAAATCCAGGGGATCAAGGCACGTCTAATCAGATCCTAAGGTTGATTTTCTGGTACGAAATATATTAAGCGAGCATGTCACAGATGTGGAATTAATCTCCGCTCACATATGGAACTACCACTACCCTCCAAGTATCTATTTCACTCAGGAGGCAAGTCTATTTAAAGGCCTATTCATAATGCAGTCCAGCAGGTAAGTGCCCTCTCGCTGACATTCAACTTTCTTTCTTTTTTTATTGCATAATGACTTCTTCTTACCCAATTCATTATTGCTCAAACCATGAGCTAACATTGTCAGGTTTTCTTTCTAGCTGTCAAGAAGGTTGGAGAAACCTCAAGCTGGACCTCGTGTACTAAGTCAATGAAAGAGATGTTTAAATGTGGTCACAGAGGATCTATCTTATCCTCACATCACCCTTAAATCCATGTTTTAATCAAATAACACAATATAGAGCGGGCTTTCCAAAACAAACATTCATTTCACCACAAGAAAGTCTTGGAGGATGCTGTGTTTGGTTTCTTTTCTTTGTTTCTGCAATCTTAAACATCTCTTTTTAATCAGTTCCCATCAGCCTAGGCAATCAAAGCCTTCGCTATTCCCGTTTCCCGCTGAAACAGTAACAGTAATCTTAAACTTTATTTATTGATATTGCACCTCTTTGAACAACAGCGTTCCCTAAAGCGCCTTACAGTCAAACGATAACGGCGTCGGCGTCCCCAGAAGTGGCGAGCAACGGGGGGGTGACATCACAGAGTCTCCCGTTCTCATTAACCCCCCTGGGAGCATGGCGAGAACAACTGCTCACTTTAGAGCGCGCATTAAACGGCTTGGCGAGGGGGGCCCTCCTCCTCCTCCGCTTTTCCACGCCTGGCGCTCCCTCCCTTCCTTCCCGATGGCTTGAACGCGTTCAACGGCTGGAAGAACGGCGGCGTAGTCTCGAGAGCCGGTGGCTGGTTTTCGGAGGAGCGTCCAAAACGTTTCTCGATTGGTCTGTTCCCGCCGCGTGCCGACTCGAGATATGGAAAGAGGGCCGTCTGAAACGCACACCCTGCCAAGTTCGCTAAATGTTTTTTCCTATCACCTCCGTGCTCTGTTTGGCTCCAGCCGTACCATTTGTTCTTTTACAGACTCAGCTGTTTCTCTGACTGAACAAGGGATCCCATGCTCCCCCCGCAACACTGGTTCTGTTTAAACGTGTTTACACGTCGGACGTTGGCAGTAATTCAGCACAGAGTCGGGGGTTGCCCACCATTTACATGCAAAGGAATTTCAATTTGCATGGAAATCAAAAGGCCCACCGCTCAGGCGCAGTGACTTTTTCCCCCTTCTCCTTTGTTAGCGTAACAAGCCCAATGCTCAATGTATCTTTGTCTGAAATGGACTGACATTTTCCTGATGGTGTACAGATAGGCTGCAATGTTCCTAGAACTGGAACAGCTTGTTCCACCACGCGCTATGTACTGAACTAGTGGAGTGGCTAGTTTCCCAGCCATGGGGTTTCCTGCAATGTGTTGTCCGGCGTTAATTAACATTCAATACATGGCGTTATCTAGGGGTTAACCTGTACATCTCGTCTGTGTTATTGGTCCATGATGTGCTTTCGTTGTCATGGCACTCGCGTTTGATTGGGCCAAAAGCTGCAAAAAGGAAGTATTCCTCATTCAGATTCCAGCCGTCAATGAGCTGTGAGGAAGGACGGCCATACTGTAGTCAGAGTAGGGGTCCTTGTGAATGGCCGTGTCAACATTGAATAGCATACAGTGTATTGACAACCGACACCAGCAGACTTTGACAGGTCTTTGACGGGACTTTGACAGGTCTTTGACAGGTCTTTGGGCCACCTCAGTCGTCTTCTCTGGCTAGGAATGGCGATGTGTTTTTATATGTTGGCCGCATGCTGTTATTTCACTCCCATCATGTTGTTAATAGGCTGAACTGCCACTGCCATGAAGAACTGACATTTTAATTGATGTATTTTATAAAAGACGTCCTTGGGTGGTCACAGCAAAGTCTTGCTGATACATCTGCTAAGTAAGATGAGTGATAAAGTGACAATGCACACTTGCATGGTTGTGTGCGGTTCGTATCTGTCGGAGCTCAGCATGTCCATGTTCATGTACATTTACATTTAGATTACATTTACATTTTTAGGGCATTTAGCAGACGCTTTTATCCAAAGCGACTTACAATAAGTACATTTGTCAGAAGAAAGAGAAACAACAATGTATCGCTGTCAGTACAGTTGAGATATTCATAGAAATAAGTGCTAAGCATTTAGCACTTAAGCATTTAACATCAATTCCCTGTAGAGAACAAAATAGCCCGGATAATAGAAGAAGAAGTATGGTGCCTCACATCCTTCTGGCTCACCAACGCACATTCTCCTTTCCCTGTGAAGTCTGTGGTACATTTGAACCAATACCGCTAACTTTTGGTTTTGAGAATCACTGTTGGAATAGAAGGAACCTTAAGGCGATCTTACTTTGGCTGCCAACGGGAAATGTTACTCGGTCAAAATCTGGTTTTAATGTTGAAGTACAAATAGCCAGGTTATTACGGGTGACCATAAAGTGTGTTGGAAATTTAAACAATGTACATGGGGAAAAAACTTGTTTTTGTGAGGCTGTAGTAGAATATAAAGGGCAAAGAGGCCCTGAAATCAAACAAAATTGGCATAAAAGCAACAGGCACATTAACTGACCGTGGAGAAGCAATTTTAGCTTGTAAAGTGTTGCATAACTCACGGCTATTAGCAAACAAGGCAAATCAGTTATTTAAGACTTTTCTTTATCAAAATGGAGCAGTCTAGCATTAATCACTAGATTCCAGAGAGACCATGATTAACTATTACGGTAAACTGTATGTATCATTGTTTTATTGGAAGACATACTTAAACCTGCAGAAAACAAATTACATTTAATTACATTTTTTAAATTGTTAGAATTTTCTCCCAGTCAGACATACTGTTGACCACTATGACTACTATTAGCTTGTACATGCTGTTGACCCCTCACTGTTTGATTGATGATTCACGTAGTTCTCGACACCTCCCTCTCACGCCTCTCTGAATGTATTTAGACCGGTTGATAAGTGTCTCTTTAAGAGTGTGCAGCATGGCAGGCCATGATAAAGGCCTTGAATGTGACGGATCCACCCTCACACTCATTATCTGCCCCATTAGCCTTATGCTAATGATGGAGGCCCTGGCTGTGAATGGTGCTGGAGCGCCAAACAAAAGGTCTTCAGGCAGACAAGGCTGTTATCTGCAAGTTCCACTTCCCCAAGACCCCCTTGTCTGCCTTTGCCGGGTTGCGTTTTTTGAACTCAAATGCCCCATTGAAAAGAATGGGATGACTGTGGAGCGACGAGATTATACCGGTGTGACGCACTTTGTTTAGTTACTACTGCTCCCTTTTAAATTATTGTAGCCAATGGGATTCATGGTTCACTCCAGCCTTCAACTTGAATTAACGCTTTAAATGCTTCAAATGTTTACGTCAAATTGACAGTGAAAAGAAAAACTGTTGGAGTAGAAGAAAAACATGACAGAATACATTTATATTAATATATAATAATAAATATATAAACTCTATGTCATGTTCAGTTGGCAGTGACTGTGCACCGTGGACCTCGTACCTTACAGTTCAATGCAAACTGATTCAGTTTAACCCCTCTGTAAACTACCACCAAAAGATCAGCCGCTAAGAGAGCATTTGTCTCTCATGCCCCATTTTTGTGGACTAGCCTACCCAGACATATAAGAGAAGCAGGGTCCGTGGATGCTTTTAAATCCATGTTAAAGTCTTTTTTATTCTCAAAGCACTATGGAACGTAACCTGCTGTCCTCCTTCACTATTGAAGTCAATTCTTGCTGTAACTTGTTGTTTTCCTCTCACTATTTCAGTCAACTCTGTAATGTCTGTATCACTCTGCTTTATCAATGTATTGATGTTATTATCCAGTGTTCTGAGACCATTTCAATGGTGAGACTGCACTTTAAATAATAAACTGATTGATTGATAATTCCTAACATAGCATAAATAAAGGTCAACAAAAAGAAAAAGGTGGGTATGGTGGGGTAAAGAAAGTGCAGGTCCACACGTACGTACGAAAGCCTGGCCAACAGAGTTCCAGAATGATGGCCACGACACAGAGGAACCAGCACCAAACCCCCAGAAAGCAGCCAGCCACGCCTTAGCACCGGGCTCAGATACACGCCTGGAAACTCTGCAGCAAACCCCAAAAGGAAGTCATAGTAATACAAACATCTTGTTCGAATCTTTGGGACGGATTATCGTCATTTTTTCTGTTTAAAAAATGGAAAACGCGGCAATAATAGATTTTCACGGGAGTGATTGTTTCCTTCGGAGTCAGAAATCTATAATGTATACAAACGATGACACTCGTTCGTCGAGACCTTTCTAGACCTTTTCTCCGCATTTCCATTGTTTGAAGCGTAGCACGGCCACCCGTTGATTCCCATGATAAAGGAAGCCCCCGGGCAACTTTTCCTAAGCAGTGACTGAATTTCCCTCGGAACCTTTCGAGGCGGCTGTTTACGGTGGTGTTTCCCAGAGTGCCTGCAGCGAGACCTAAGCACTTGTTTTGTTTTTGTCTGAAGTTGGAAAGTATGCGTATCCAAGATAGCCTCGCCGTGCCAGGGAGCCCTTGATCATGCTCCGTCCTCCACAACCACTCCCAGATGGACGCCTTTTGCACGTTCTTTTATTTTTTTTTATGAATTGGCCTTTTTTTTTTTTCTTTCGTTATTTCGTTCTTAACCCGTTTGGCAGCGACCACTGAGCATGTTCTTTAAAAAAAACTAAAACAAGACGATGAGTAGATTAGTGTTGAGGAAATATGGAGGAGGCGGACAGACTCTCCAGACAACCTCACGCTCTCTGCGTGTCTGCGAGGGAGGGAGTTACGTGACGTTCAAGCCGCATATAAAATGATCAAAAGCGAGACGCGCGGAAGAGGGTCGAGATACATGGATGGAAGAACTGCATCATCGCCGCTCGTTTTAGCTCTGTCAGTCACTTTTGCCGTTATACATATAAGGCAGTGTAGGGGTGCCTTAATTGACCTCATCTAATTGGCTTGTTTTCTTGACATCCCTCCTTTTGAATCAACACAACTGCGAGACAAAATCGGACCTGCACACATTTATTTAGGTCCCTCGCTGTTCGCTCGCTGGGAGACAGGCAGCCGCAAACTACGACCCCGCTCGTTTTAAATTTCATGACGCAACTCTCCGGCAGAACCGTTCTGCAGTGTACACGTCCTCCTCAGCCAAGTGGAATAACCAGCACCAATACCTGTGGGTTTGTGGAGGGAAACGCAGAATGACTTCCCTTCGTGTGCCAGTTTTAATTTGTTCCGAATCCAACACATTGCATTCATTTGAATGCTTAAAATAGGGCCGACGTTAATAAACGGAATGGCTATGTCGAGAGCTGTGTCAAGAATGTTTGGGGGATCAAGCCTTTTAGCAAAGCCCTGGCTTCTCTCAAGGATTTCCTATATTTCCTTGGTTTCCACGCATGTAGTAAACTGAACATGTTGTAAAAACACACCATCTCCGTCCAATCCCATCGCAGAAACAATGGCATTCATATGTTTTAATTACAGGACGCCTATTAAATGACGAACGCACACAATACAAGCCTCTTCAAATCACAGTAAGCACACACATCTTAACATTGACCTTTGCATGTATGCATGCCTGTGCAATCTTATGAGTTTTTATAAGTTTAGGGTTAGTATTTTAAGTTCCAATCAGCATTGTCGACGTGCGGGACCCTTTCCTGTCATCTTGTTTCAGAGAGCAAGCAGTGGACAATTTCTAAAAAGTAAGGATCTCACAATTTTGCAAAGTAGTAAAAAACAATTACGAATCAAAGTCTGTTTTAAAACCCAAGCGAGCTCGTTAGCCTCTGGCGCCGAGCCGAGCGGTGCGGTTCAACCCCGGAGCCCGCGAAAAACAACAACAGGGGGAGCGCGCACGTGTGTCCCGACACGTAGCAGGAAACCTGGACCTTCACAACAAACAGGTGATTGTCATCAGAGGAGGGAAACAAGCAGCGATGAACCCGATGCTGAGCCACCGCCACGGCCGCCGCCGCCGCCACTGCTGCATTATGGGGGAGATTGCATGCAGGTGGGGCTGATCGGCTCCAACAATGAGCCAATCCGGCGTTTGAGGGGCAGATGATTGCTGACATATGGGGGCCTTCAGACCCCAAGAAGAAAGCAATCAGGTGAAAGAGTTGTTGGGTGTGTGTGTGTGCGTGCGTGCGTGCGCGGGTGTGTGTGTGTGTATGTGGGGAGGCCACCGTCAACGTGGCTGCTACTATGTGGATGAAAGAGCGGCATGATGTCAGCCATGACTCAGCAGCCCCACACACCTCCACCAGGGCCCTGGGCGGGGCTGATGTAATGTGTAATGCCCCCTTTTTGCTCTGATGGTCGGGGTAAGTAGTAGCAGTGTGTGGGGACCCCGGGGTGAGGGGTGGGGGAGGTATATGCAGCTGTGAGCACGGCGCCACCAAAGAGTGGCCTGGGTTAAAAGAGCTTTGGTTTTGTCTTAAAACAGACCCTTCTTTTCCATGAGGTGATGCAGTGTCTTCATGTCTTATTATCTCCGTCATCTCATTACAATTGCAAACGAAAAAATCTGTAGAATCCAGTGGTTTGGAGAGTATGTTGAAATATTTGTGTGTATTTGTGTATTTTGTTTGGATGAGAACTCAAAGCGTTTATTAGGCGCATTTCAAAATGCTAATTCAACTGCCTCAATTTGAATATATAAACCAACATATTGGAAGAAATCAGAGTATAGTGTGAAAGCTCAAGAATCAATAAATATATGTAATATGTCTTTATTTAGTTTGAGTAATGTTATCAGCTGATATTAATTGTAAATAGCGCATAACTAATAAACTGCATTATCATCTGGTGAAAACTAAAAAGTGAAAAAATTGGGTACACATAGCCTAGAGATCTAGACTGCCCCTAGCGGTGGTAAATTGATTTTCCGCTATCTTCAGTCTAGCACCTCTCGGATCAAGAAATCAGAGCGATGGCAAAGAATCTGCCATCCAATCACATCGTGGTGTGACTGACGGTGGGCGGGCTCACGTTCAACAACGTCAGAGTTGCGACCGTTGTTTACTTTCTGCTCGAAAAAATGGCTGCTGCTACTGTAGACAGAGACCTTCGAATCCGCTTTGGAATGTACATTGAACGATTTGGAGTTGAACTTCACTTTAAAAAACGAGCAGATAACGGCACTGAAGTCGTTCGTTTTAAAGAGAGATGTTGTAGGGGTTTTGCCGACCGGATATGGTAAAAGTGTAATTTATCGGTTAGCTCCGCTGGTTGCCTCCGATTCCTTTGTCGCTGATTGGTTCTAGCGACAGCCTACTGCGCGCAGGGGGAATTTGACAGACAACCCTTTGTCCCACCCCTGCCAGTGAAAATCATCATGGAGCGGCGCCAGACTCGTAAACGAAGTGTGAGGCTGGTGCGACC
>OMLJ01054492.1:1540-19097 GCA_900302595.1 Gadiculus argenteus | reverse complement strand
GGAGACAGTCCCAGGGGGTCAGAAGGAAGGTGCTGGCTCCACCAACCTGTTTGAGAAGTTCCTGCTCCACTGTGAGGCCAAGGACAGAGTCCCGCGCCGACACGCCGTGCACCAGCCTCCCGTCGTCGCTACCGAAACCATCAGCAGCACCGGCAAAACACCCAAGGTCGGGACCACGGCACCTCAGACCGAACCTATTAGTTTGGCAAACACTTGTATTTTGTCTTGAACTATTTAGTCATTTTGCAAGTGCTTTTATTTAGTCGTACGATGACATGCAGCATAGGATGACCTGGGTTGCTACAAGGCGTAATGCATACATGGTTGGCACACTAGCGGTTTGAGCCACAGAGCTGCCCCCTTCGTAATATTTTTGTAGGCTCACTTCGGTCTGCTCTGTGTTCATGTTCTAGTCTGGGTCTCGCTCTGCCCGCTCTGCTCTCTCTAAAAAGCTGGCAAGGTTGGATTCTTACCGCTCTAAACTGTTGGAACCTTTTGACATTTGGTTACGTTTTTATTTTGCTTATTTGAGCAAATTGTTAGTTCTATTAAATGTTTGAGGTTTTTACTAGTGCTGTCAATCGATTAAAAACAATTAATTAATCGCATCATTTGCTGTGATTAATTACGATTAATCTTTTTTTTCTTAAAGCGCGAGTGAACCCAAAAACACACTATTTTGTGGTTTTTGTTCTTGTATGATAAGGTGGTTATTTCTTATATGATAGTCAACATAGTAATATCATCAATTTAGTTACTGAAATAAGTCCCAAATTTAGATAAAAAAGGGGGAAAATTCTATGTTTGCCATTCTCACACAAACACAATGTACATGTACCATTCTGATGCGCACGCAGGTGGCATTCTGTTTGTGACGTCAGACTATCTTTTCCGAGGAAGTCTGTCGCCACGACCAAGGGACCCCAGGGGCGCGGTTTGTGCAGACTTGTGGAACTTTGTCTAAGTAGGGGTTGACTGGTGTGTCCGTGAGGAAGTTGGGCTTTTCGCACACGTTTTAATAACCGCGTCCGAATGAGGGTTAGGCTTCCCGGACACCTATAGTATAACGATACAGTGTGTATTTTGTATACAATATCACATGATATTATATAAGTGCTCATAACAGTTACACAACAAATGTACTGCTGTCGACAGACACTCCGGTCATTTTGATCGGTGAAGCCCTATAGTTCTGATTCTGTCTCTGATAGTATTGGTTTGAGGTGATATCTTATAGGCAAATTAGTTCTGTGGTAATTCAATTTGGCTACTGTGCAAAACTGCAAACTGCAGATTACTCTGATTTTCTCCAAAGATCAGTGGATAACCGTTTAGCTGCACACAGTGTCACAGCGGTCCACCACCACAGGAAGTAAACAAAGCTGCATAAAAAAAAGACTACTATGCGCTAAATCTTTCAGAATTAAAGCAAAGATTAACGTGTTGATTTTGACAGAACTAGTTTTGACCATTTTCATATCTTGAACACTCTTCTCAAGATTTTTCCTCATGCTGCGTGGCATCACTTGTTCTGACAGACAATTCCATGTCTGAATTTTTAGTTTCGGGCTCCATTCAATTATAAGAAACTTGGGAAAGGGCCCGTCAAGTGCCTCAACTCTTACAGGCCTGGTTTGGATACGGATCAATTATTCAGGTCTGTTTAGAACTCTTAAGGTCTTTCTCTATGAAATAACTGGTATCGCCGACCCATGTTGCAAACACTTCCCCTGTCTGACAGCGATCCGATCAGATAACTGTCTACATAATTTAAACTGTGTCCAATGCTCTGTATAGTACAAAATAGTCCTGGCTGTATGCATAATATGACAATTAAATCAAATATAAATAATAACAAGAATGTGTATTTTCTCTCCATCCAGCTGATAGGGAAGATTGAGAAGAAGGGAAAGGCGACTAAAGATTCTCCTGCCCAGAAACCAGATGCAGAAAAGTTGGCCAAGCAGACAGAAGGTGAGGAGGGACACTATTTATCTATCGTGGATTCTACCCAGTTTTCATGAGAGCAGCTATTTGAATTTGCTCAGCGAGTCACTCTGGGTAGAACATTAACTGAGTCGAACATTTTACCGACCGGATACGGCAAGTGTCTTATCTATTGGTTACCTCCGCTGGTCTAGATACGTCACCCCTTTGGTCGTAGTGTTTTCTAATGTGTGCAGTGATATTTTCAAATGCGTTATTGGTGCCGTCCCTTGAGTTTGGCCATTTTCATTACTCGTTGCCAGACCCCACAGCTTTCTAGATGTGGGTCTAGATTTCCACTATGTATCATAATTGTTATTAATGACAATAGAACTTAGTGCTTTCATAGATATCTTATTCCAGTCACTTGTATGGATTCAAAAGTAATGTCCTTTGTACTGTTACATTTTGAATTGTAACAAATCTGGGTGAATTATCTAAATAAATACAATTACAAAATGTTATAGATTTAATATCTACATAATATTGTGTGTGAGTGAAATTAGTTTTAGCCTGAGGTACCTGAGAAACTTAAAATAGCTTTTCCGGCAGGGGTGGGGGAAATGGAAAGCCAAGAGAGCAGTCCTTATTGTAAAGCAGTAGAGATTGTAGTAGAGATCTCCATACAACTAGTAGCTGTTCCGGACTAGCTTTTGTACAAATACTGTATACAACTGACTGAAAATAATAATGGCCAACATATCCACACATTAGAACAATAAACATGGTAAATATTAACACCAGATACAGCAGTTACACCAGATACAATAACGTAATTGAAAGTTGTCCTTATGTAAATGTTTTGCGCCATAGTCTGTATGTCAGTATACGTCATGACACATTGGTCGCAGTGTAGTGTTGCTTAGCAAACTGTGCCCTGACCCCCCTAGCAGCCCCCCGCGCGGGCCAGAGCCACGGCTTCAGCCTCGACAGTGATGAGAAGGAAGTGGAGGAGCCAGCTGCACGGCCCCGCACGGGGGAGGAGCGGAGGGACAAGGGGGAGGAGGCGCAGAGGCCCGGCTGGGAGAGGAGGACCCCCACGGACGACCGGAGGTGGAAGAGGAGGGAGGACAGCGAGCCCAGGCTGTTCATGGCCTGCGACGACACGTCAGACCCCCAGGACTCCCAAGAGGGGGCAGACAAGTCCAGTGAGTGTGATGCTATGGGGATCTCCTCCTAAAGAGAAGGGGTTCAGTACAAAGAGCCCTGGGTATCAGTTGTGATCAGCAATGGTTTGGAGCTAGCATGTCCTCCTGATGATAATGATGAGTGTTTGAACTTTAGCCTAATGTACATATTAACTGCCAGCATGTTAGCTTTTGTTAATTATAGATGCCAGCCTAATTGAAATACTAGGTGCTAGCCTAGTGTAAATAATGGCTATTAGCACGTTGTCCTGGTGTCAATTTATAGGGCTTTCATGTTGGCCCCTTGTAGATGCTCAAACGTGAGCCTGATGTCAGTGCATGGTGCTGGCATGTTATTCTGCTGTGCATAAAAGGTCATAGCATGTTTTCCCAGTGTAAATATGTTTAGCCTAGTGTAATGTTTGTAGGTGCTAGCACAGTCACTGAGTGACTTGGTGCTACGTGCTACTCATCCCCTACTCGAGGATTCCCTCCCCTCCTCCGCCTCTTTTTATTTGTTAGTTTACCTCAGTCTCTGTGCTGTGTAGGGGGCCAAGCCACCCTGAGTCTGGGCATGGACCTGAACCTGGACTGGATGACCCTGGAGGACTTCCAGAAACACCTGAACGGAGAAGACGAGATCCTGTCAGGCCCACCGCTCTCTCCCAGTGAGTATCTTGAGTGTATTTCCCTCACAGGGTTAATAATGTGTTGCATAAAACCATAAAACCATACATTTTATTGATGGGAAATTCAGGAAACGTTTGCAAATAATCTGTGAAAGACTCGGTAAAGCCTGCAAGTAGAAAATTCGGAGAAAGTTGACCCTGTGGTTCATTATTTACTTTTTGTCACTATGGATATTCACGTCCCCTACATGCTGTAGAGCGGAGTGAGTGATGATATTTACTATTTAACCAATTTAGCAGATCCTCTTACCGACTTCCGAGACATGTCTCTAAAGAGCCGGTAGGGGTTAGGTCGTCAAGCTCCCAGATGTTGATGGTTATCACGCAGGTTGCTGACAGTAGGGATTGAATACAATCCCTACAATACAATACCTTTGTGCCCCCTTCCCCCCATGACTCTCTAACTTGTGTTCGCAGGTGAGCTCCGGGATGCAGTGAAGAGTGGGGACTACATGTCTGTTAAACTGGCGCTCAACTCTAAGGAAGAGTACAACCTGGACCAAGAGGTCAGTCCCCACCACTCAGCTCACCCTGTTGTGTCTTCTTTAGCAGGTGTTCTTAAACCTTTTCATCGCTGGAACCTAAAGACAATATCCGGGTTTCCGTGGGACCCCATACAAACACTTGTAAAAGTCAGGGTCTCTGTAATCTGGTTGAGGTTCCTAACAATCATTTTCATGCTTTATGAAAATGTAAAATCTTGTTGGGTTGTCTGTAGATTTTCCCCTCAACAGAAGATCTCTTTAGCTTGCACCTTGGTAGCCCCTGGCTTGTGTCTGTGTTTGTGTGCGTGCGTCTGTGTGTGCACGCATGTGATGTGACAATTACTACTACTGCTACTATGTCAAGAGGGTACTACAGCACATAAACACCTCCTCTACTACTGTGTCACTATGATAAACACTGAAAGGCTTAAAGAAGCAACAAACCCCATGACATCGCTTTACATTATTATTTAAGTTACAGGTTATTTATCTCCATAAGGACATATGGCTTTACATTCACAAACCAACATGGGATCAACAAAAGTCTCCATATAACACAAAAAAACAAATCCAAATCCACAAATCCAATTTACAAATGTAAATTGACCTCCCTGGCAGTAGGCCAGAGTCCTGCACAGGTCTTATTTTGCAAACCGTACCCGCCATACTTAAAACCGCATCCGACCCGATTTTTGACAGTAGCACAAATTACATTCTGTACCCGAGCCGACCCGCTATAAGTTGACGCCCGACCCGCACCTGAAGGAATAATGCTATCTGGTGTTTGGTGTGCTGCTTTAGATTGCTCTACAAAAAAAGCACCTCATCCACGGTTGATGGTTTGAGTTGACTCCTGAATTACATATCCAGCACAGGAGAAGGTTTTCTCGCTAGCTGCGCTGGATGCAGGTACGGCGAGGATAAAGCCGTCAATCTGAGCAATATGCCACGATAACACAGCAAACGAGTAATCTTTAAGTGTTTTGTAATCAATGTAAGCAGCAATTTCGTCCCGTTACTGCGGAGCCTCATCACTGGAAACCTCCACGTCTAATAGTGTGTCCGCTGACATTCGAGCGTGTTTCTCGGGTGGGGGCCGGGGTACTCGCAGTGTTCTGAATGTTATTACCACAAGCAGGTGTTGTAAAATAGAGTGCCGATGTCTACATAATCCGACTGCAGCGGTTGATATGTTGACATTTCCTATCTGCAAAAAAGAGTTTTGAGATTTTACAACCAAGAAACCCATTACCTCAAGTTCTACACCTGCTCCCAAGGACCTGGCATTTTTGCAGCACCAAAGGTAAACATGAACCTATAGTTTCAATTGTTAAGTTTACCTTGTGGATTATCTTTACCTTTTGATGTTCAAATATTACTCTTCAACTATATCAGATTAACATAATACTGACAAGTAAGTCAGTTTACTGTAAGTCTTATTTTATAATGATGATTTATTAAAAGGTGACATTATACCACCAGTTGTGAGTGTGATTAGCCATTACAAGCTGTTTTGAAAATGTGCAGCTTCTGACATCACAGGTGGGCGTGTCTACCTAGATGTGTGCTGGAGAGATCAGTCTACCAGCCTATCCAGTGGACTGTAGCATACGTTGCTCATCTATCTGTCATACATCTAGGTCATCACGCCCACCTGTGTTGTCAGAAGCTGCACATTTTCTAAATGGCTTGTAATGGCTAATCACACTCACACCTGATGCTATATGTCCTCTTTAAAATACATTTTAAAATATCAATGTAGATATTGGAACCAATATTCATGTATACTACTCATATGTACTTAAAATGTATTCAATGTGTTCAATCGAAACGCTGCTGTTACCCATTTCCTATTTTCCACAGATATAAGAAATTGGATCCAAGAACAGTGAAAAGAAGTTTGGACAGAGGAATTCTGTGATGCAGGTACACCATTGCTCTCAGAACACCTTTGTCTATCATCCTCATCAGCCCAATTTAACGGCAGAAGTAATTATATTTAATGCACCATATGCAGCCTGTTGCATTGCTCTGAGCAGAGAAATGATTGTAGGCTTTACACATCAGATTCTTGAAAGCTTAGCGGTTGGCAACTATAAACGAAAATCTAAAAGTATGATCACTGCTTCTTATGTTATGTTTGGCCTGGCATTGCCTTGTGAACATTGCAAACCTTTTAAACTGGCATGTAGATCTCAGTCTTGGAATATATTATACACAAATTTCAACAGTAAGTTAAATCAGTTTTTATAGTTATGAATTTAGGTTTGGTAGTGCATGCATATTCTGTTTTGTACTTTACCATATTCATGCAGCATTTCACCCCTACATCCCATAATACTAAATACTCTTGGTCGGACATTTACAATGTCCAAACGTTGTAGTCGCTGCTTAATCCAAATAAAGCCATTAACTATTTCTCGAATGGGTCACATGTGGTTTTTGTACCGACAGTTTGAGAGTGCTCTGTTTTATTGTTTCCAGAGTTATTTCGGGTGGATTTTTTTTTTTCAACTTCAACACAAGCCGTGCGTTTCATTTACCTGTGCTTGAATGAGCTTGGATGTTTGGCTGGGGTGTTGCCAAGGTGCTTAGAGTTCAGCAGTTGAAGCATCAGAACACGCTTCTCCATTGTGGCGGCTTCGCTACCTGAGGCCACAGTTGTGATGAGGGGTCCCCGAGGACATAGGCCTACCTTTCTCTTTTGCCTGGATATTTTCTTCAACTGTACCAATCACTTTCTCCTCAACCTATTTAAATATTTTAAAACTGGACATGATATTGTCTCTATTTAGATTCAGATGATATATCTGACCCTGGGCCCAGCTCTGTATGTGAGTCTTATGTATGCTTGTTCTCTTACAGGCATGTTCTGTTGAGGAGAAGATGACATTTGAAGGAGACAAGAATTTGATTGAGGAGAAGATGGATTTTGAAGGAGACAAGAGTTTGATTGAGGGGAGGAGCTCACACACTTCCGATAGGTTTAATCTTGGCATGGAGAGTGCAAAAGAAGAGGGCACTTTGAGACTCACTAACAATCACCTGCAAGATCTTGCGGGCCAAAACGGTGGTGTTACCCTTCCAATTACGGCAGATTTACCACAGCAGGTCCCAAACAAAAAACAAGACGAGCAATTTTTAAATAAGGATGAACACACTGATGGTAACCTGTTGCCAGAAGTCCAGATGCCATTGGACACAAATGTGGATTTTACGGGCGAGATGAACTTGGGTTTTAAGCAGAATAGTTTGAGCAGTGACTCTGAAATGATCCCAGACGAGGAGCGAAGCAGCCCTGCTGACCATAACGGGCTAAAAGACATCCGACCAATGCAATTGGAGGACCAACTGGGTGATCAAGTTGGGAAATGGACCCTTCCATTTGATCCTGCTGAAGGCACAGAGGGCCTTCATGCTGCAGAGGGTGACACCATAAATACATCTGTAAAGAGAAACACGGAGAACCCAAAAATGAAGACCGGACGCAGGAAAATCAAGGAAAGACGACAACCAACCAGATTTAGCTCGAGGATGTGCAAAAAAGTACTCCAGACAAGTACGTTGGAGGAGGATGACGAGGACGAGGATGATGATTATGATGAGGATACATCCAAAGAGCATTTCTGCTTGTATTGCAAAAATCCATTCCGCCGATTACTGAGGCATTTAGAAAGCACACATTCAAATGAGACAGAAGTCGCTCATGCCATGCACTTTCCAAAGGACTCCAAAATCAAACAAACATTACTGGATCAAATCCGCAATAAAGGAGATTATGAACACAATTGCAGTGTCCTACAAAGTGGAGAAGGAGAAATTGTAACAAAGAAAAACATGAATAATGCCATGCTGTCTGACAGAGACTACTTGCCTTGCCAGCACTGCCTCGCATTTCACCGTAAAACCGATCTTTGGAAACACGAGCGGGCGTGTAAGAGAAAAGGAGATCAAAGGTCAGACATCGCAACAAAGAGATTCAGAGTTCAGAGCGCTGCTTCTCGACTACTTCCCACGTCAGAGTTCCTGACAGGGGGCTGTGAGGAAATCATTGACATCATGCATCAAGATGACATCTCTCACCATGTACGGAATGACCCACTCATCTGTAAATATGGCAATGCCCTGTCAGCTAAGCATGATTACGACAGATCCCAGTTTGCTTACATTGCACAGAAAATGAGGGAGCTGGGTAGATTTGTCCTTGCAGCCATTGAAATTGACAGCAGCGTGCACTTTTTGCATGAAATGTGTACACCTTGCAGATTCGAATTGGCTGTTGAAGGGGCCAAAAAATTGGCAGGTTTTGACCCAACTTCCGGTCGCTATAAGACAGTTTCCCTGGTCTCAAAGATAGGCTACTCTTTAAAACGAGCTGCAGAAATTGCTTTTGGGGAAAGCAGAATGACTGAGGACAGGGAAACAGAGGCCCAAATCCAAAGATTCATAAATCTTCTTGATAAAAAGTGGGAGAAAAGTTTCTTCAAAAGCTCTCGAATGGCCTCTCAGAGAGTGGAAATAGATAAATCAACACTGACAGAGGACCTGATCAAACTTCATAGATTCATCACGACGGGAGGCGACAAAGCTACCCAAGAGCTGAAGGAGAACCCTGGTTCATTGTCTTGGAGGAAGCTCTGCGAGGTCACACTCACTGAGATCTATCTCTTCAACAGAGGCCGAGTGGGAAACACTGGGCGAATGCTTCTGAAGGAGTACAATATTGGCAAAAAGATGGAGGTACCATTCACACCTTCTGCTGATCAAATTCTGCAATGCACAAAACTAGAACTGGAACTTAAAGATGGTCTGACAATTTTGGAATTAGAGGGTCATGGCTGTAGAAACATGCTGGTCCTTCTTACTCCAAGGATGGTATCATCCATTGATCTACTCAATGAAAATCGAGATAAGGCTAATGTGGCGGAAGGCAACCCATACGTATTTGCAAGAAATGAATGCCTTTCCCCTCTTAGGGCATTTGATCATTTAAGAAAAGCAGCAGCTGAATGTGGCGTTGCAAACCCAGATGCCATTTTGTCTGCAACCCTTCGAGACCAGGTTGCCAGTTATTGGCAGCTTATGAGCCTGCAGGAACAGGAGTTGAACAAAATTGCCAAACTCCTGGACAGGAGCAACCAGGAGTGCACCAAGCTCCAAGAAAACCCTTCGATGTTGGAGGAAATTAGCAAACAACTGCTTAAGTTGGATAGGACTTTATATTTTCGTCCTGTTGAGAGTTCAGGTCTTGCTGAAACTTCAAGTCTTGCTGAAACGTCAGGTAAGTGTTTCTTCTTTGCCTCCTAAAAATATACTGTGGATTTTTTGGTTTGTGGATCAATTGCTTAATTTTTTCCTATTTTACTGTCTGTTCCAACCTCCAGGAGCCATCCGGCGGAGTTTTGCCAGGAAGAAAGGTTGGAATGAGGAGGAGCAGGAGGCGGTGAGGCGGTACCTTGGCCAGTATTTCACGCTGATGAAGCTCCCTGGGAAGAAGCAGTGCTTGGCCTGCATCATCGCTGAACCTGCCCTCAGCACCAGGTCCTGGACTGACATAAAGAATTACATTCATAACAGGTTGCAGTCAATGAAAAGGAAATTTTTCCACCGTAAGGCACAAGGAGATAAGTTCTTGAGGAAAAAGAACCAAAGAGGGGGTCGGCGTGCTATAAAGAAGGAATTTCCAGACAAAAATAAGGATTTTGTTCTCAGCCGGACAACCAATCCACCAACCGAACATAGAGAAATGTCTCCAACAAATCAGGCTGCTGTACTATATCCTCAAGCAAAACAGGCCATGAACACTGTGCGTTTATCGATGTCCCGTTCTAAAACAAACCGAACCATGACAAAACCACCAATGATTCCCACGTTTACCCCCTTAAATGCACTTACAAAAACATACAACAAACTTACCCCAGAGATCGCTAGAAGTACGCTCTTGTCTCCGCCGTATTCACCGCAGCGCGCTACAAGTATGCCAGTTCATCCTGCATACTCGCCACAACATGCTACAAGCATGCCAGGACATCTGGCGGGGTATTCCCCGCACAGCAGCAGCCCTCTAATGATTCCAACATTTATGCCGTTAAACGCACCATGTTCACAACAGCTCCCTCGGTTCACACCACTGAATGATAGACGTTCAAACATGCTTTCCTCCTTCAGACCCCTGAACCATTCGCGTACAACAGGTTTCCCCGCAAGCCCTCCCAGCACCCACAGTGCGACCCCTCTCCCAAGCACCCTTTCGACCAACCTAATTGCAAGCTCCCAGTGCACAACCACTCTCCCAAGCTACCATGTGACCAACTCAAACCTGAGAACCCACACCTCCAACTCAAACCCCAGAACCCACCCCACCAACCCGAACCCCACAACGCACTTAAATCACCACACCCCAAGCTCCCACACTACAAACTCGACCCCAAGCACCCACGCACGATCCAAAGGTGTTCAACAACGGACATCTTCCATGAAAAAAAATGACTTGTCCATGGACACCCCTGATACTTGCACAAGTTCTTCTTCCCAAAAGACTCCCAAGAGAGCCAAGAGGTTGTGGAGTGAGGCGGAGCAGATGGCCGTCCGCCGGCAGCTGGGTGACATTGGTGCACTGACGAAGGTGCCCGTCAAGAAGGACTGTGACGCATGTCTAGCGGCTGAGCCTGCTTTGAGAAGCCGAACATGGCGGGAGGTCAAGTACTTTGTTCACAACACTATTCAGTCCAAGAAGAAGAGGGCAAGCGCTCCTCCTTCCAAACGTTCTGCACCCCTCAGCCCCGGGGTTCATAACTCCATTGCAGAATGGGATGCTCCTGTCTATCTTTCCCTGTAAATACTACAATGAATAACCATTGTTGGAGACAATTAAAAGAAGCGGGGTGGTTGGTCATCCTAAAAATGTATCGGTCTTAAACTCTCGGCAAACATGAATAGCAGTGAATTGTACTGACAAAGCTTTGAACAGGATTTGTGTCCAAAGATTCATATTTTGTTTCCCCCCACAGTATCCTCAGATTCAGGTAGTCATACCTAGGATTTGTGACATCATACAAATAGGAATGGTTTTTGCTTGTTTTTAGAGCAGAAGAAGATAAACTCAGCCCAATCTACCTCTAGGCATGGCTGCCGTTACCTGCATATTGTCAGGCAAGGAGTAAAACAATTATTTGGATTGTAATCCAGAATATTGATATGGAGTAATAATACTTTGTTTGTAGTTTGTACAAAGTGCCCTTTGGTGCTAAAACAGTGGATTCCCTTATATTCAATTATGTTAGGGCATCTACATGATAAGCTCTATGTTGTGATTGGTTGATTACTCATTAGGGTGCAATGAAATGCATCTGGTGAATGCTTAGATGACACCTACTGAGAACGTTGAGTCTTTATTTGACCAAGTGTCGGTGTGCTGGCTCGGTGGGGTCTGGTCTGGCTCGGTGGTAGACAAGTGGGATGCACTATCCCCTATTCCTGATATCCAAATAGGTGTTTTCCTCGACTGAAACATGTGTCTGCCCAAATTATTTGTCCTGTAAAAGATTTGTCTTGCTTTTCCCAAGCGTTGCTAGCTTGATTTATTTCTCACAGAATCTTGAATGAACAGGACATTAAAATCAAGTTTGCATTAGGAGACATATTCACTGTTTTATGCCTATATAATAACCCTCCTTTGTTTTATGGCTTCGGAAAAATACGACATATTTCAACTTTGAGGATATCTGCTATCGGACTTGGAGGTTCCATGGGCCATCGTCAATTTCCCGTTCTCTGAAAGCCTGACAGGCCTCCTGCACCTAGGAAAGTTTGCAAACATAGGATTGGAAAGGGGTCATTCTAGGGAGGGCTTAGCGATGAGTCAGTTGTGATGTACAATATCATGAAGTAATTAAGATGCCCTGACTGAATCAATTTGTTGATCTTTTCATAACTCTGCCCCTCCCTGTAGGTTTAATATCTTCGTCGACTGCTGTACTTGACACAATGTTGCCCACTTGTAATATATACCTAATTTAGCTAGTAGCCTACATTATAGATGGCCCGTAAAAGCCAAAATGCCATTAGCTTCTAGTTACTGCTAGCTAGATATTAGAACTCGAAGTATATACCCTTGGTGGGAATCGGTGAACATTTCCTTTGACATTTTTAAAAACATGTTTAAATGTTTCTGTTCCTCATGCTTATGTCATTAACTTTGATTTTTACTAGTGTGTATTTACAAGTTTCAGATTATTTTTTACTTTTCTATTTCCGCACATTTGTTGGAAGGAATGGAGATTTGCACAATTTATTGTATTTAATCTTATCATTTATCTAATCATTGGTTTAAAAAAAGTTAACTAAGCCACGCCTACCAATTGCAGCATGAAAACTACAATTAGTAGGCGTAAAGATAAATGGAAGGCAATTTCTAATGGGCAAAACAAGTTCTCAAGGTACGATTATTTGGATTTTAATTGAATATTGTAGAACTTATATTATTTTGCATCAAATTATTTACCAAAAATCTGAAATATTCTTTCACATTTTTTAAGCCATTTGCACAATATCAATTCTAATTGAAAAGCACTTACAGAACATTAATTGATTGTTTTTTACCGTAAAGCGATAATGGACTTTTGCTTAGCAGTAAACAGGAAGTTATTACCCCATCGTCACAATTGTTTTATGCTATTGTTTTTAAAACTACTACTCCTTATACCGTACAGGGTACATTGTTATGAAGTACATTTCAGCTGCAAATGTAAGGAATTGTCGTTTTAAATGTGACACTTAAATTGTTAAGTACAATCAACATGCAAGGTAAGTCATTTGTGTGACAAGGCTTAAAATAATTAGGTCTCCAACATGTATGATGGGTAAAAGTATTCCTGTTGGAGTCGAGTTCCACTTGATGCTTATTTAGGATATCAAAAACTAACCAAAACGTGTTCCATAGCTGAAAAAAGTGTTTTATAGGTTGGTTTTGATTGGCCAACCGATTGGCCGTTCATCAATTTTTTCTGTATTAGCATCTAAAGCCGTGTTTCCACCAAATTACAATGGACTTTTATTCCCAGGAGCTACATTCCAAGGGACTGAAAAGTTCCTTCAGCTCCTTGTCTGTATTTCTTCCCCTGTGTTAAGACTGGCGAAGGTTAGGTAAATTATGGTCCTTTCACATCAGGCACATAACAAGTGTAAAATAGAATAAAAATTATTCTGTATTAGAATAAAAAGCTAATAATACTGAGTAAAATCGGACCAACAAAATTGTGTCAACTATCAGTTACGTCACGAATATGCAGCATTTTCCAATGAGTCGGGGCAGTGAAAAATACATAGATTCCACCCTACATTTAGCACATGAATACAAGCGTATGCTTTGTATTTTCATTAAAAAAAAACATGTATTTAGAGAACGCCATTATGACGTTTGATTTTTGCATTTAAGGGGGTAAAAAGGGGGGGGGGGTTAAAAAAATGTTCAGCCCTGAAAGCCCCTACCCAAAAGTTTCTTGAACCTTTGGAAAGTCCTACCCCCAGAGGAAGGATGTTTTTGGGAGTAAAATAATGCCCCTGAAACTCAATTTAAACCCTGTTCCTGCGGTAGAAACGTACTTTCCGTTCCTGCAAAGATTCCTTGTTCCAGTGTGAAGTTCATGCGGTGGAAACACGGCTTAATGCACTCTGGTTTCAAGGTGTTCTTATTTAGCCAGTGTATTGTACATTTCTACAAACCATTCAGGTATTATCAGGAATGTTTGGTGCTCAGCCCAGGAAATATATGATGTAAGTTTATCTCTAACCACGATCCACACGTTTTCTGTGTAGTAGACTGCAAATAACTCTTGTATAAACACATTTCACTCATTGGTCATCCCCTTATTTACTGTATGGAACCTATAACTTCTGCTTGGACAATAAATTGTTTATTGGCTTAAATGTATCACATTCTACCATTATTGATGATTCCTCATAATTTAAACTACGTTTCAAATAGGCAACTGGTTTCCATAGCGCTATCTCTATATGGTCTCTCAAATGTTCTACTGTTAACCCATGGCATTTTTTTAAGACCCAATGTGTAAGATTGAGCACCTCCCTAGTTAATAGGTGTCAGACTTTCAGAATCCAAAAAATGTAAAGTCTTCTGTCCACTCTGACGAACTTTGTGAGGCAAGCTAGCATAGCTCGGTGGGCTTGGTGGCATGAGTGAGGGGTTTTGGGAGTGTTGATGCTAATATGCCTGTAAACAAAGGAGCACGGCCTGGCCAGCGTTTTACATTTGAAGAACTAGTGCAGTGCCCATAGGAAGTATGCATTTTTCCCATGTCCGCGTTGCTTAGCTGTCAGTTAAGTTATATTTAATATTTTTACGGAATGAATGAAGCAAACTGATACCAAAGACAGCGCTTAACAACGAATATTCGGCTAGTATCTCAAAAGCGCACTTTAAAACTCTGCAATATAGGTAAGCTAAATCCACTTCCGTGGAAATCCAGGGCATATTAATGATATGTGCCGGAGCCCTCACTTTCCGCGTCTTATCAACCAGGACCCTATACCACGAACCTCGCTGAACATACCCAGGCTTTCTTGGGAAAACCTGGCTCGACAGAGCCAAAGATTCTGCATATTATCTATAACTATGCCAAATGCAGAATTGTTTGCCATTAATCCTTTATTTGCGGTTAAAGGTTTAAATAAATATCCAGTATTATGCACCATTGTACTACTTTATTATTAGATATTTGTAAATTAATGTTACATTTTTAATAATTTATGGTTAACAATAAAGACCAAGTTACCTTTGATAGCTACCTTGTATCAAATAACTTGTATTTTTGTCTTCTGATCTAATATAATCCTTGAAGACGACACGATAATCCTTTCAGTGTATCAAGAGTTTGAAGTCCTTACCTGTCTATCACTTACTGGTCCAATAGAGCTGTTTCTGGTTTTGTGATGAGAAACATCTCCAAGCCAGACAGAAAGTTAGGGCAGCAAAAAATACCTTCTCTGGGTTGTTTTCCATCATACATGTTTCATGTGGCTCCTATTGTAATGACTTAAGCCATACCAAATAAAGGCTTTTTAATTTCTTCTCCTAATTGATACTTTTGAGTGCCTGGGACCCGCTGTTTCATGTGTGTTGTATGTTGTGTGGTTGTTATGTTGTATTTTCATCATGTATGTTATCCGTGTTTTATGTTCATGTGTCAAATGTTTTTTTTCATGCATGTGTGGGATTCCGGTCTGTTATGTTGTTCCTCATGTATATGGTTGATCATGTGTGTGTGGTCATCATGTATGTTGTGTGTCAGGACTCCAGCGGCATGTCCCTGAGCATGCTGGCGGCGGCCGGTGGTCAGGACGACATCCTGCGTCTGCTCATCAGGAAGGGGGTCCGCGTCAATGGGCGCCAGAAGAACGGGACCACCGCGCTCATGCACGCCGCCGAGAAGGTAACCTAGAACCAGTACGAACCATCCCCAACCACTACTAGGCATCTTAAACTGGATCTACTTAGAACCAGGATTAACCACCCGGAGCCAGAACTGACCACCTAAAACCAGGATTATCCACCTGGAGCCAGAAGTTACCTAGGATCAGTACTGTCCACCTACAACACAGGACAACTAGTACCCGATTTCTACAACTAGTACTGTGTTTCTACTCTTAATAGTATGTCAACTGTATTGAATTCAGTGAGAAAGGTGGAAGTACTCATTAAACATCAGGGGCCGTATTCGCAAAGTTTTTTATCTTACCGCTAGGAGTGCTCCTAACTCTTGTTTTACGTAGTTTTTTTCTTTAAAGTAATTCACTAAGCCGCTGACACCTACTCATACTAAGGATAAATCACTAAGAGTGAACTAAGAGTCACACCCCCTAATGCCACCTTATGTTGATTCTCATTAATCAAGTTTAGAAGCTATCAGTACGGTGATTGGTTGTTGAGTGCCGGCAGTTTCTGTGAAACTCATACGTAACTTCCCACCAACAAGCCCACTAAATCAACAAAAAATAAGGATGGAAATGGTCGGCATTGAAAAGTTGCATTTTCCCTGTTGCTAAATATCAAAGTGTTATTCACTAATTCAACCACAAGTTTGATACCCTCACGATTTTGCCTATATCTCCTTATCAATTTGCAGTCCTCCAATGTCTCCAAAGCATTCGGTCGACGTGCTGCAGCCATTTTCAGATTCTCTGTGAATAGGTATTAGTGAGTTAGGAGTCCTCTCGCGGACTTTTAAGCTCTCCTAGACTTATGTGCTACTTTAATGCCTAAAATACTTTGTGAATTGCTCTTAGTAAAAGAAAATGAGTCCTACATTTAGGACTGCTAATCTAATGTTTGTCACCTAAAACAGAATTACCAAGTAGGAATCAGAAGTGCCAATACCATGCCAAGACATTGTACCAAAAGACTTCTTTCAGTACATAAGATACATTACAGAAATCTATTACTTTCCATGCCTAGTAACCATTAGGCTGTAATCAAACAGTAACCAGCTGCAGGAAAGACAAGACAAAGTCAATACTGTAATTCTCACCTGTCGACGGGAGGATTCCCGTGTTGGTGATGGCGTTAACTCCATGACCTCATAACCTCCGCTTCCCTTCTGTCAGAACTTCCTGACGACGGTTGCTATCCTGCTGGAGGCTGGTTCCCATGTCAACGCCCAGACGCTCGGAGGAGAAACGGCCCTAATGAAGGTCAGAACACAATATATAAACTATATAAATGTATAATGTATATGATTAGAAAACCTGTGATGTACAACATATCAAGTAATGAACGCGGCGGTCTGAGAGCTTGACCTTGACCTCTGACCTGCCCAGGCCTGTAAGCGGGGGAACGCAGACATAGTGCGCCTCCTGCTGGAGTACGGCGCCGACTGCAACATCCTGTCCAAACACAAGAACACCGCCATGTACTTTGCCAAGGTCAGCAACAACCTGACCGTCTGTGACCTCATCAAGGACCACAGTAACACGTAAGACACACACACACACACACGCACACACACACACTTTATGCCTGGAAAAACATGTTTACATCTGCCTACATTTCAGTTTACATTTTATATTATATCTACATTTATATTATATATATTATATATTATATCACATTACACTTGACACTTTATGCCTGGAAAAACATGTTTATATCTGCCTACATTTCAGTTTACATTTTATATTTATATTTATATCTACATTTATATTATATATATTATATATCATATCACATTACACTTTACCTCCACACTTATTATTA
>OMLJ01054489.1:7979-19951 GCA_900302595.1 Gadiculus argenteus | reverse complement strand
GGAGCCCACTGCCGTGCAACACACACACACACACACACACACACACACACACACACACACCACACACACACACACACACACACACACACACACACACACACACACACACACACACACACACACACACACACACACACACAAATAAAGTATTTTCACCCCCAGTGTGGAATTTACTTAATTGTTTCCATTTTAGAATGCTTACACTGTTACTCCACTATTTAGTTAACTTTTTCTGCAACTGATTAGTAAATGATTAAACAGACAATTAATTGAGGATTTAATTTAATTGTAGGCAGGGTCTACCTTTGAAATGTAATGTTGGCAACAAAAAAATCCATTAGAGCAACATGGAAAAAAGCAGATTTATTTATATATCCAGTTTATTTATATTACTTGAGAAGTATTTGTTACCACAGCAGGTGTGCATAACGATTTCAGTTTGAAGTGTTAACATCTTCTTACAAACAAACTTCTTACAACAATTGATACATGTTGTATGCATGTCTCATGTATGTATTAAGCCTAATGTATGTGGCTGTTACTACAGACCTGCTCGGGACAAGAAGAGTGACATCGCCCCGGACCCTGACCCCGACTCCAACACACAGTCTCCCTCTACCACGTCCATCATAGTCAACATCATGCTGGCATCCTGGAGGGAAATAGAAATGCATGGTTGCAAATGTTATGCTGTTGAGTCAGTAATGAACGGTTCCATAACACACCATGACAGAGAAAGATCGTAGTAACAGTAGGGCTATGAACTGAACTAAACAAACAGAACCTTTGGGTATGCTATTGCTGGTCCCCTCTTCATTAACAGCACATAATCCTCCAGGCTCGGGCGGCGAATGAGGATGGGCGCCCAGTGTGTAGTCCTCATAATCCGGCCCGAGGGTCGCCCTGCCATGTCGTCGTGGTTGATGGTACCCCAGGAGCTCTGCAGACGCATTCCCTCCTGAAGTTTGAACATCTTCCTAAATTCTACCCGACCTTTCTTGCGAAACTCAGCAAGAAGCAGCTCCCCGAACTCGATCATGGTCTCCCGAGGGAGAGATGTTGGCAGAAGCATGTTAGATGGTGTTCCACCATCCACTTGGCTTTGCACGTCACTGCAATTTGCAACAGTCACCCCATTAGATAAACATGCAATCTCTTCTTGGGGCATTGTGATGTCCTTTATGGGTGTATCTGAATCACAGGTTTTGTCTTTCATATCGTGGCAATGTCGGACAGGTGGGTCTGGAGCGTTTGCATCCTCAGTAACATCCAGGCTTTCATCAGTTCTCTCCTCATCACAGTCTCTTAACTGTTGCACTTCAGGTCCAAGGGACCCCTGAGGTAATAACTGACTAATTCTCTCCAGTGGAGACAGGGAACGTCTTCTGACTAGAGACGCATCTCGTCTTACTTTTTTGCTGTCGTCCTCATCCATCTTATTAGTACCTACGGAAAAACGTCTTACTTCATGGACCCTTGAATGTACATTGCATTTATGCAGCTTCCAATAACTGTGTCCAATACTGGGTATTTGATTTCGTGCGAGCGTCTGCCAAAGAAAAGCCCTTGCCATGGGCATATGTATCGACATGGTTTAAATTAAGTTAATAATATATTTAGATTGGATTGCTACTACAATGCAGCGCATGAAAGTCAAGGAGGTCTCCAGTCTCCACCGACGGCATCCGGCAGCAGACTGACATGCTCCCCATGCAGCGAGACCAAACGCGTCACCAACCTGCGACAACGCAGGCTCCGCCTCCTGGTTCTAGGCAGTATCAGAATGACTTTTATTACAGCTATTACAGCTTGTATTAAGTACACAAGAGTGCAATTATTTGCCTTGGTTCATCAACAGCCACATAGCAGCAACAATACAAGATAAAGTCGATAAAGATACGTAAAAATACAAATGTGTAAAAAATAATAAAAAATATGTCGCAGCATAGATCACAATAATAAATAATGCAATAAAATAAAGTAGCCTACGTAAATAACAATAAGAGACTAAGACAAAAAAAGGTGGTAATAAGCAATGAGTAATAATCCGTAATGAAATGTAGTAAAGTGTAAGTGTAAATGTAAAGAGTTCAAGTGGTAGTGGTACCAGCCACAGTTAGGGCACACTAGGACAAAAATGCTGTGCAAATTGCCGAAAAATATGTATTTAATGTTTGTGGGGTTTGGGGGTTTGGGGGAAGTGGATTCTTCCAGGAGCCTGACTGCTTGGGTCAGTAACCATAGTTTTCCAGCAGAGGGTAATATTGATTCCCTGTGAAATACCAAAAAGTGTATACTTGTATTATTATTATTATTATTGACTTGTTTCAACTGTTATTAATTGGGAAAAGTGTCATATTGGTGCAAAAAAATGTATTCGTTGTCAATTGAAAGGTAAAACAGCACTAAGTCACTATTGTGACTTCTCAAAAGTGATAGAGGGATAACGTTGTTGCGTATATTAGTGAGGGTCAATTGTGGTACTAAGTGTGCACTTACACGATTAATACCTAATAATCAAAGCACTGTCTGCGTATAGATAATACCCGAGTGGTAAACTGTGATGCTCACCTCGGCACTCGGCTGCTTGTTTGTTTTGCTATGGACAAGCCAAATCGACAAACTAAGTCATTAATTACAGTTAATTACAATTCACTACATTCTCCCATGTAGTATAGTAAGCCTTGTACTTGATTCAAAACTGAAATCGAATATTATTTCCCAAAATGCTTAAATTTAAGACACACCCATTTGTGGATAGCAGCCAATGGGAAGGCTGTAAACTCCAGGCGAAATGCGCCTGCCTGTGGACGCTCACACGTGGTTTTTCCAACCACGCAGACTCGCGCAGTACTGGGGAAATGGCGGCTGACGGTGGCAGCACCTCGCATGGACTACCCTGCGTTTTCTCACCTCAATCACGCCAGTATCTAGCCCTGTGTGCCCAAGATGGTAGATTAAGAATCTGGAATACTGATAGTAAAACACTTCATCAAGAATATGTGCCTTCTGCCCATCTGAGTGCCACTTGTACCTGCATAGCATGGGGACCATGCCGGACAGTCAAGGTATGTGGGGGGCAGCGGTGCTTTACAACGCTTAGGCCTTGTGGAAATGCATATGTTGTAACCGGGCGTCGGCAGTACTCCGAGTATACCGTGTTTTTATGTTGAGCATAGGAGTGCCTCCTCTTGATAACCCTGTGTGTTAATGTGAAGATCATCTCGTGTGTGACACAGGGCTGGGCTAGCAGCCACGTTAGCAACTACTAGCTGGCTATGTAGCGCCTGCGGGAAACGCACATGTTGGTCCCACATGGTTGGGAAATTAGTTTTGAATTCAGAAAATGATGCTGCAAATCAGTGTTTTTCGAATGAAACAACCCCACTATGTGTTTGTTTGTTTTCAGATGAGACATTGTATAACGTGTCGCCTCGTTGATGTCTCATCTGTCGCTTGTAAAAGTGTGCATTTGGAAGTTAGCGTTAGCTACACAAGGTTTAGCTTTCAAGCTAACATGTTCCACCATGACACTTGAAGCCATGTATCACTGACGTTTTAACAGATACGAAGACAAGTAAACGCAATATGTCCTAACACGTTGGGTAGGGTTTATATCCTTCCGAGCAAGATTGCTGCCCCTGAATAACTTTTTGTCCCCACTGAGATTGGCATACACCGCTGTGACATTTACTTATCCAGCTGAATGTGCCTTCATTGCTTTTTATTCATTGATTTCCTCATAATTGTAGGTCAAATACAAGCATCAATCAAATGTTTCGAATTCGATTTTGATCTTTTACATCAACTGCTAACTTTGTTTCTTTAGGAGGGTCCTCAGAGGAAGAAGAGGAAATCGGAGGCAGTGCAGGTGGAGCAGAAGGCAGACCTTTTGGCAATGGGCACGGCGGCGGGCACTGTGCTTATCTACAGCACAGCAAAAGGAGCATTGCACTGCACTCTGGTGAGGTCACGGTACACTTGTATTTGTAATGTTTGTCAATCACAATTGATTCCACTGGTAGCCTAATCAATTAAATATCCAACTCCACAACCCTGGAGATGGGCTGTGGAGTTATGTGGATAATTGCTTGTTACGTACATTGCATCTATGCATTATTATTGTGATTTTTGTTGTGTTTTCTTTCTTCTGGTGCTAGGATGGTGGCCATAGTGGAATGGTGAACTGTGTGGACTGGCATCCCCAGGACACCTTGTTATACAGCGGTTCAGACGATACTCAAATCGTAGAGTGGGACCTACAAACGGGAAAGTCACGTTGGTCAGTAACCACATACTACACACATAATTTGCATTTTCTAGAACAACTTGCACCCTTCATTTATCAGTCTACCACATTTGATGTGGGATGGGATGGGAATTATCCTTTTCTCAAAAAGGAAAATAGCTGGCATCTTCCAGCTGTCATTTTTGAATGCCTTGTATCCACAAGGCCATTTCTAAACAATGCTGAACAGTGTATTGATGCACATTCATTGCCAATTGTGCATAGTGATTGGGTCACAGTTATGAACAATAATGACTGCTCAACAATAAATCCAACTGCGCATTATGTTACGTAGTAAGTTAAGAGTTCTATTCTGTTGGTATATATACTAATGTCAAAGGTCTGCAAAAGTTCCACCATGGCACACAAAGAACAGAAAATACAATTTAAACATGTCTAGGGACTCTGTAGATGTGTAGAATAGTGCTGAAAACCAGTCAGATCACAGGCCTCTGTTTTGAAACTATTATTTGAGGAAGAATGTTGTCTTAAGGGAATGGTGATACATGACCATGTATCAGTAGAACAGTAATAACACACAAGCAATGGCCTTTTCAATGGCACACATAAGCCGTAACACTTGTATATCAATGTACTTGTAATCAGGAGCTGTATACATTAACATAGCTATATATGTAGCCTGACTATGAGGGGGGGGGGGCTTAGCTGGCAATACAATCTCAAGTCACCAACCGTCAAACCGTATGAGATGGTTTATTTCACTGCTCTAATGGTACATAGAACAGGCTTATTTAGGCTAGGTGCACGAAAAGCTCTAATTACATTCAGAATAGTGGCTGGTTCAAACACCTGGCTCCACAGGAAACCAACAAGTCAACCAAGAGCTTTTTGTGCACCTAGACTATAGCCAGCCTAGCTAGTTGCAAAGGTAATTGGCAAATATATCTAACGAATCTCACTAGCGGAGAACCACTGACTGATAAATATTTATATCAACAGGGTAAATAGCAGGGTACCCATGGGGTAAATAGCAGTAGTGGAAAAGCACAAACCTACATAAATACTTAACCAACATCTATAATTTACATACAACTTATCCAAAACGGATGAAAGTATCGCAGCTCCAAGGAAAACAACCTGCTATAGATTGGCAGTTCTGCCCAAGAACATAACTCAATTCCACTTAAAGTGACCTAATACAGGCAAACTCAATTAGATGGGCAATGCTTTTAAATGTACATGGAGCATGGTTTGTTTAAGTTATTGTGATTGAGTGATTTATCGCCAATGATCCATGGCTGCCTTTGTAAATACAGTCATTGATTATGGCTCTGTTGCCATGCTCATGTATTGCCAAATAACCTTTTGGTATTTAATTCAAAGATTATTCCCGTGTTCTTTTAGCTTGGATAAAGAGTCCTGTTTGACTCCATGTTTTATTTGGGTGATGACAATTGAGTTAATGTGTGTTCAATGTGTTCAGCAAGTGGAAGGCGGACCGCGCAGCTGTGACCAGTTTGTGTGCGAGCCCTGACGGCAAGCTGCTGCTTTCTGCAGGACAGACCATCAAGATGTGGGACTTGGAGACTAAGGAGGTGTATAGGGTAAGCATGGCAGCTCTTTGGTACTTGACACAAATGGATCTTTATTCCTGGGTGTGATCAACTTCAGCTTGTTTGTCAAAGTGATGACTGTAGACATAGCTGCTGGCACTAACAAAGTCTACCCCAGTTGAAATCTCCCCGTAACTACAGCCTGTTCTTATTTATAAAGAGCTGGTATGACTTGCTGGCTGAAATACGGCCAAGAGGGAACGTCATACTGTGTCTACTGTTAGACATGTTTTTTTCTTATCGCAGATTGAAAAATAAGTAAATACACTAATTATTGTTTTGACCATATCTAGAGTAAGCATCACGGTTAGTCCAAGAAACATGAATGAGTAAAAGTTTGCTTTCTTCCCTCTTTTCAGAAATTCACAGGCCACTCGACGGCTATAACGACCCTATGCTTTGCTACCACCCGGCCTCCAGACGGCAATGGACTCTACTTTCTGTCTGGGGCTGCATATGACAGGCTCCTCAGCGTTTGGTGGGTTGAGGGAATTTTGTGAATGATTAGTATTACTCGTACAATTTGGAAGCTGTTTTGGTTTGAATTTATAGGATAATAGGATTTTTGTTTTGGCAAGGAATAGAGCTACATGGATTTCTGAAGTAGTTCTTTTCACATTAATATAGTATAAAGACTGCACAGGGCAGCATGTAGTAGATGCTGGCAGCTAATTAAGTTGTATACAGTGAAGTTTTTTTTTCATGTTTTTGCATAGTCAATCATTTTCCCTCTGCGTTTTCATAATTAAATTGTTTTACTATTGGATGTTGTATACTTGTCCATTTAAAAGCCCATATTCATATCAATAGTTTGTTACTGCTATGGTCCTCATTCTTTTGTATGTGTTTTATAGGCAAGTGCGAGATGATGGCAAAGACAAGAACTCTGTGGTGTCGTTCACATTGACCGACGAACCCCTGCACATTGACCTCTACTCTTCCAACAGCAAGGAGGAGGTGAGATACGTTGCTCTCATGACCGCCATGAACAGTTATTGCTGCTACTGTCATTCATGCAGATTCGGATTGGTTATTCTCCACAATAAGTCGGTCTAATATTCTTTGTGCAGGCAATGAGATTGGCTGTGGTGTGCAAGGATGGACAGCTCCATCTTTTTGAGCACTTTTTGAACGGGTAAGACCCTCGAAAGTATTGCTCCTAGTGACATAGCATGTGTTTCGCCAGAAGCATCTGTAGATTGACTTGCTGTATGCGTTTCTCACAGGCCATGCAAGAAGCCCCTGTCCCCCTCCTGTACCGTGCAGATGTCGGGCGTAGAAGACTCCCCAGTGCCCATTCCCTTGCTGGCCACAGCCCTGGGGTCAGACTCACGGAGTGTGATCCTGGCCTATGGCAATCACCTTCAGCCTGTCATGGAGAGAGTGGTGAGTACCATAGAGCAGTTTAATTACAGCAGCGTGTTGTGGGCATTGTTCAAAAAACAATGTTTAATCCCACCCACTCACTAATCTGCAGGAGGTGAACTCATCAGAAAGACACATCTGCTTGACCCGGGACGTGAAGACTACTTTATCCCTCTCCGTTGACGCCAATGTCTCCAAGGTACCACCATCACTGCCCTTACCGGCACTTGACTTGCTCCTTGCTCCAATGAATTGCATCTGCTTGGCATGTAGATGATTTTTTTGTGTGGCATTCATGGAGTGGTCAATATTACTTATTTACTTATTACTTAAGTGAATCTAATCTTTCCAGGTGAAAACGCCATTAGTCAGTACCAAGAGCAAAGTGTTGGTCCCAGGGCTTCCTGGTCACCAGGCTCCCATCACCATGGCCTCCCTAGGATCAGACAAGAGGAAACTAGGCGGTAAAACTACAGAGGTATGCTTCATTTATCCTTGGTCAATTGTGTATTCTTATAAATTGCTTTTAACACAATTGGGAAAATAGAACCTGCCATTTGTTTTGGAGATGTGGTTGGGGTTTCACTATTGAGTTGGCAAGTCAGTTGTATAAGGCGAACAAATTGGATACCCTTTTTATAACCACTTGTTGCTTCCCTTTGTGCAGATGTCAATAGAGGAGCGCCTGGAAGAGATCGATCTGACCACCGTGTCTGCACAGAAGGGCCGGGTGAAGGAGCTTCCCTCCCTCCAGATGGACAACTTTGCAGTGCTTCTGGTGCAAGGCTTGGAGAGCCAAGATGCAGAGATCCTGAATGTAAGTGTGCTTCACCATTGCCCCCAAACAATTCTAATGTGTGAGTGTAACGGTCTGTGCACATTGTAACTTGATGCTGAGCCCTAAATAATGTCTTACTGATTCTTAACCCATCTAACTGTTGAAGTTAACATTTTCCCGTCCTCCCTGCAGAAAGTGTTCCAGAACAAGAAAGAGATGCAGATAAAGAAGACGGTGGCCCGGTTGCCACTCCCAGCAGTCCTGCCGTTGGTGAACCAAGTGAGTCCAGATCATTTTTTCTCAACTTCTATTGTAAAAAAAAAAAAAAGGGTCCTTGGACTGACTCTAAACTTGTTTTGTTCTCTCAGATCACCAAGAGACTGCAAGGACATCCTTTAGCGTAAGTGAAGCCGACCCTGTCCGGCCCGGTGCACTTCATTATCTTGTCACAACACTGTAGCTCCCCGCTAGGTCTAGATGCCCACATCATATTGCTGTTCAACGCTATGTGAGCCGCTAATGGAGCATGGCCTTGTCTCCCCCTGCAGGGCACTACTAATGGTTCGGTGGCTCAAGGCGGTGCTTGTGCAACACACCTCGTACCTGTCATCGGTGAGTCTACCCTGAAAACCGCCGGATGGACTAGACACTGACACTGGCCAACGGTTAAGAAATGGGTCATTACTTTTGTACTTACTTTTTTGCACACTTGCAATAGTTGGTATTGCAAGTCTTGTGCTACCTAGTCGTACACCTTGTTCAGTTTGAAAATGATTTAATTCAAGTGAACTTTGGATATGATGCAGGCCAGGACTGTATTCTGTACTCCACTAAGTACAGAATAGCCGCAGCAAGTGCCTAAACCATTTTGTGAAGGTCGACTCAAGTATTTTTAGGCCTTAGATATTGGGAATGCGTTGCATAACACTTCATATTTAAATTTGGATAGACATCCTGTCTGCATTACTGATTGTTGTGCACAATACTTTTATTGGAATCTCATTTACACCAACTGGGTGTAATCTTTTAAGATTTGTAGTCAAATCTGCAGCAATCTTATTTTGCCATATTGGCAGCAAACCTAAACCCAAACCTAAAGACAAAATAACACCATTCAATTAGAAACTGGGTTGATGTGTCTTGGGGTTGGTCAGTTTTCATCTAATTTGTCAGGATTCAGCTGAACTATCCCAAAACCCAGGGCACACTCGCCTATAAAATATATCAGAATTTGATATCAGACTTTATACGTGTTTAATGGCTATAGGGAGTGAACCAATGACCATGGTCAGTTTTGAGCTGCATGGACACAGAATTTATCTCATACACTCAACATAGTTTGTAGTGTTTCTCAGTACTCTGACTTAAAGAGGTACCACTAGGTACATTCAGTTGCCTTTTAGGTGTTGCACACCAAGACTAACCCCAAAAAGCCTGCATGTTGACGACAACACAAGAAGCTTGTTTTTTTGGCCGTAGTGCAATGCAACTTGACATATTTTTCCATGCCTGGTCTTGGCTGTTAGAATTAAATCTTAAACGCTCCCCATTATCAGTCTTTTTGTTCATTATGGTCCCCATGTGTTATTCCACAGCTGCCTGACTTGGTGAACCAACTCGGGGTGCTGTACCACATGATCGAAAGCAGGGTGAAACTGTTCCACAGGTTAAACAAGCTGAATGGCAAACTGCTTCTTCTCATCACACAGGTAAGCCCTTTTTGCAAAGAGCTTTGTAGATTAGCATTGTGTACTAAAACCTAAAACTTAGACCATAAGGTTACATCTCCTTTTGTTACTGAAGCTCAGTATTGCCTCGATCCCATTGAAGTAGTGATGTCCCGATACCACTTTTTAACTTCAGATATGATACCGCAGTTTTGGCTATCTGTTAATGCCGTTATCAGTCCGATACTTTTACTTCTGTTATATATAAATAATAATATATGGAAGCACTTTGCTCATGATTGCCAATTAGCCACCTTGAAACATCTCACGAAAAGTTGAATGGCTTAAAACAAGTGAAGATTTGAACAATGTAAACATGCACACTTGGAAACAACAAAGAGTGAAGACTTAAACAAATATCTAAACTAGGAAGCAGTAATCCTCTAGCAATATAAATAGGGGTCCCAACACACAAACGGCCAATATATAATAATGTATTGGGCGTCTATAATAACATATTTCCAATCGATTGAAATGGTTAGCTTTTGTGATCGTCACAAGCAACACTGATTGCTTGGGCTCTAGCCCAAGCTGGAGCTTGTAACGTGACACTGCGTGATCACGCTCAGCAATAGCCAAGGAGAGACCACTTTTTTCTTTAAGGATGAAATACTGCTGACAAAACTGTTCAACAGGTAGCTCTAATGCACTAGAGCCTAATTGGCGACTACTGTTTGTATCACGTGACGCGCTGCATGGATCGGATCATATTTATTTCTCCCCTCCGATATCTGATCCAGCGTTCTGGGCCAATATCGGACAGATACTGTGGATCGGAGTGGGACATCCCTACATTTAAGTCAACAAAAGTGTACGGTCCAATCAAGGGAGAGATGTTTAGTTCAGGACGACACAAGGTGTGAGTGCTACAGCCTCAGAATTTCCAAAAGCAGAGGCGGCGGCGACAGAGAAAATGTGGCAATCACAAGTTGATACTAAAATAGGCTGTAAGGCTGTAAAAAAAACTACACAAGTCTTTGGATCAAACTTGTGTCAAAATGTATTTGCTTGACTTCAGACCAGATTCAGCGACGGCAGAGAACTGGAGCATCACTTGGTTATCATCTTTAACATGGCTGGTTGCCTTTCTCATAATGCCGTCCCCTTTAGTGGAAATCATTTCTGTCATGGACTTAAACTCTCTCCCCATAGCACTGACTGGTCTGGAATCTTTTGGGGTTTTTAAAGTTTGTGTCGATGAGAAACGATGAGACCAAGACACAATGCTAAAATTCATACCTTTTGGATTTTAGTACCTTATTTAAAGTGGGGGGGGAAAGAAGGCTGGGATTTAATTTGAATGGCGTTTTATTTTTTTACCACTAGGTGGCGACAAGCAACAGCTGCATAGACACAGAAGTGGACCGCACTGCTAAGCTGGTCTACGAAGAGGGTAAGGAATACATCACTCCATCACACTGTTTGTCCTTGTATAGGGAGGAAGTGGGATGGAAGGAGATGAAAACGTCCGGTCCATTTCATCAAAGCCGTTATGTTTGGTACCCCGGGGGTCAGGACGTGCAGGGATTCAGTCAGCACCTTCAATGGCGGACATTCTGTCTTTTCCGTTTGACTGAACCGGTAGACGTGCTTTTTTTATCAAAGGGCTGTGTCCCAAAGTGGCTTGCAGAGCAGGGGTTCAATTGATGGCAGTAATTATCTGTATTCTACATTTTATGAGTGTCGTTCTCTCCCAGAGAGACCTTGAACTGATGCGCTGACGCATCTGAAGACGTGCACATGTAACTCAGCAAGGCACTTTGGAATTCTGTCCAGTCACTCATCCAACATGCAAACAAGGCTCCTGTTGCCAGGCAACCTGGCCAGCAGCTTTAAGACCCATCTCTGAGCGGAACGCGGCTCTGTTTAGTCTCATTACTGTGTTCTGCAGTCCTATACCTATCACCACCCCGTCCGTCCCCAGTTATTTTTATCTGAACATAAAACAACCAGTTACATTTCCACCATAGCAAACCAAAGCAGTTTTCAGAGCCAGTTCAATTTCCTCCAATAGGAAACGGTAACATCTGTCACTTTGACCATGACCCTGCATGCTGCGTGCCCACAGCACAGCTGTCTCTGCTGTGGAAAAAGGTTTAAAAAAAAAAGTTATGGTAAAATTATCATTATAGGCCACGTTAAACAGCAAAGGTAGACAATGTGGAGTGGTCTGTTGAATATCCAAAATAATGCAAAATCTGAGATCTGATCACTCAGATCCACCCCCCCCCCCCCCCCCC
>OMLJ01054448.1:0-11793 GCA_900302595.1 Gadiculus argenteus | reverse complement strand
GGTGGAGCCGTGGTGAAAACAACACACAGTCCAATACCGCGCCCGACGGGCGGTCTCACATTTTCTGCACATGTAGCCGGACCCCGTGTTGCAGCGCACGTCCAAAATAGACTTTAGCACTGGTGCAGTTTCCACATTGTAGTGGGCAGGAAAACATTAAAGCCGCTGCTACAAAGACACCGCTTGTGTCTAGCTCAAGGTGAAACTCCCAGCACCCTGTCCTCCGCATAGGTCAACAGAGACGGAATCATTACAGGGCTGCACACACACACACACACACACTCACACACACACGTACACCGTCAAGGTTAATTAGAGCAACCTTTTTCAGTTTACAACATCATTTTCATCTCCAGCCCACCACAATGTGTCTTATAATTAGTTCATTATCCTCTTTCGAAGTAATGATTAGATAAAATGTTCCTCCTGGAGCATTTCATAACCTTTTTAGCATTTAAGTGCCTGTCAGTTGAACTGCTAAATTCACCTGCTCGAAGCAGGGCGATACCACAGAAACAGTTCCCTTTCTTCCTTTCTGTTTCTGTCTCTTTCGCTTTCTTTCTTTTTTTTCTTTCTGATTTTATTGGTTTCTTTCCTTTCTTCTTTCCTTTGTGTTTCTTTCTATCTTTTGACTTCCTTCTTTCTTTTTCCTTTCTTTTATTAACTCTTTCTTTCCTTCTTCTTCTTTCATTCTTTCTTTCTTTCTTTCTCTCTACCTTTGTTTTTTTCAGTTCAGTTAATCCGTTTTCTTCCTTCGCGCTTTCTTTTGTTTTCTCCTTCTCTTTCTCCTTCCTTCCATCTTTCTTTTGTTTTCTCCTTCTCTTTCTCCTTCCTTCCCTCTTTCTTTTGTTTTCTCCTTCTCTTTCTCCTTCCTTCCCTCTTTCTTTTGTTTTCTCCTGCTCTTTCTCCTTCCTTCCCTCGTTCTTTCTCACCTCGGCCTCACCGTGATGTAGCTCTATAGTTCCGGAGGTCCTGAGTCTCCCCGCCCTGATTGATAAGACAGGAGAGGGGAGAGGGCTGTGCACAGCGGACAACTCTGTTGTGAACAAAAGAAAACAATAGAAAAAAACGGTGTCGTATTGTGAAGGTCAGGCCGTTCTTAACGCATCTCGGGAGATCCTTAATTCCACGAGTTCAGACACTGCGGAGCCACTCGCCCGGCTCCATCTGTACCCAAGCCAAGAGACGCTTTAGCAAATGCCACCGACTCAAATTAATTTCACAGTGAAAATAAAGATATATATATATATATTTATAGTATACACACATCAGTATTGTATCCCAAAGCTGTGCTTAGTCACTGCAGATGTAGACGTGACTGCTCTGTATTTGGCAGGACAAGGCGCGGGGGAGGAGAAGGGACAGGAAGAGGAGGAGGAGGAGGAGGACTATTTGAACTTGCTCTATGATCCGTGTCTTAACTGCTACTTTGATCCAGAGACAGGGAAGTACTATGAACTTGTCTGACTGGGGAGTTCAAACAGGATCAAATAATACAGAGTCCTCAAAGCCAACTGGTCAATTTTCTTTGTGGTTCTCTGTGCACGGATCACAAGCCAAGTATTTTTTGGTGAGGAAAACATTCTCACTGTGATGTTTAAATGTGTTTTTTATTTATTTATTTATTTATTTTTTGTATGAAATTTGGGTTTGATTAGCCGTGTCTGTGTGTATACCTACAGGGCTTCTCTGAATAACTTGGAGCGAAAACCTCAAACTAAACAACTCTGCTTAGTAAATGATACAAAATAACGATCTAGAGTTCAGGTGCATTCCTTTTTACTCTTTAAAGAAAAACATTTTTCCACTCAGACAAATTGAGTGTGGAACGCTGTCTGGCAGGTTATTGTGCGTGTATCTATATTTATTATGAATAGTCTACGCAACCTCAATCAACCCATGATTTGGATGTAATGTCTCCTGCTTCTGATGTTTGACAAGGGAGACTAAACAAAAGCACACTGCTTAACACTAGCCACCCACACATGTAAAGTCAATACGTACGTGTGCGCAATGAAGTGCCGTGTTAGTGTGCTGAGACGCACACTAACACGATGGGGATGGTGTGGTTGGAAGTGCTCCCAATTTAAAACCACTCTCCCCTTGATTAAAGAGTAATGAAACACTAGATTCTGCTATTTTTTTCTTAAGAACTTCTTAGGATAGGATTTTCCATGGTTTGGCCTTCTTGGAATGGGCTCAGCTGTGGTTGTATTATGGTGCGGTGGAGATAGACAGAGTATTTACTTTAAATCCTCACAGACACGTTGACTGTGTGGATCTACAATACTGTAGATAATACTGTGTGGGTAATCACTGGTGGGACTATCCCTCGCTGAAAGTCAAGAGGTTGTTGTTTACATAACAGCATATTTCTCAATGGAGGCCATGCCTTTTCAGTAATAATTTATTTTAGTTTAACTCAATCATGTATTCACCAGTGTGAAATAGACATCAAACTGTGTATTCAACAGAGAGAAATTGACATCAAACTGTGTATTCACCAGAGAGAAAATTGACATCCTTAACTGTGATTGGGTGTCTGCTTTTCTCCAGGGATATAAGGAGGGACTGTTGCCAACTGCCTTCTACGTTTTCTCTACGAAACGTGTGAGTTTTTAATAGAGGTGCAAAGCTTCAAACTCAACATATGTATCTATTAATTAATCCATTATGACAACAGAGTTGTATTACTAAACTATGTTGTGTTGTGTTCAGGTACATCTTGGACACCAGATGTCATCAGTGACTCTGGTTAAAACAAATGAAATATGTATAAATTTTCATTTATTTCAGTTCATTTGATAGGGACAGAGCACGTCAATGAGTAAAAAGCTGTAAAAAAAATATATACAGATAAGATCTAAAAATGCTGGAGTTTAGCATGAATGTTAATTTACATCTGTAGTCCCTGTCCCAGTCACAATACAAGTGACAAAATACAAAACATACAAATACAAGTTGAAAAAGGCAAAATACACTGTACAACACTGTCCCGTTAGAGATGACCACAGTTCTGGTTTTCCCTTAGCCATGGTTTGAGATCGGTCTTAAAAAGTTGATAGGTAGGGCTCTCCCTTATTACAAAGTTGTAGGCTATTCCAACATTCACTCCCCCTTTACTGACAGCACCGTTTTTCCCAATCGTGATGCGCCAGTACAGCCCCTCACAGCGCCCTCTAGTGGTGGCCCTGGTGCCACTGCCACTCAGTCCTCTGCTTAATGAGTCAAGTTCAAGGATGTGGAGCAAGCCCATGCAGAGCCTCATACATAAAACAACCATTCATTTTTTAAACCATCCCAGCACCACGGTTCCCAGTGAGACGATGTCACAGAGTGTGGCCATCACTTTGGACAGACAGACCGACAGGAGAGACAGACAGAAAATTAGCCATGGCGTACGGCAACGTTGGTCTGGCCTTCACAGGCTCTAAGCCTAAATTGGGTAGACGGCGTCTGAACCGTCCCACTGTCCACCCGCTGTTTCCTCAATAACAGACAACAATGCGTGGAAGGACAGGGAAGGGACACACTTCACAGAGTGCCCGGCTAATTTTAGAAAGCCTCGATTTTTTTAATCTGCCAGGGGAGATGACACGCTGGTGAAGGGTTCAGCATTTAGGCTCTGCATCTAAAAGCACCGCCACTACCCGCTGCACTCAGCAGCAGGATGGCTGTACACGCCGTATCTCTTCTGCCATCTCCTCGCCTCCACTGGCACTTTAGAGGTGGAAAATGTACTGAAAAAATTACATCACTGCAATTTTACTTAATTCCAAGTATTGTAGTTAAAATTTACTCAAGTACAGGTACAAAGTACTCTTTTCAAAACCTACTCAGAGTACTACCAATCATAAGTTTTCAACGGCAAGGGCGGATCCAATATCTCTAATCAGGGTTAACTTTGGACAATGATTTTGAGCAATTTTACATCCTGTCACAGCAATATTACATCCTGTCATAAGATGACTCTTGACTTATCTTGAATATATTGGTTATCGTGGCTTAATTCGCATTTTTCAAACCCAACAAAACATATATTAAGGCCTTCTGTTTTAGTCTTTATTTGTTCAATAGCCTACACAAAAGACTATTTCAAGTCTAAAAACTATTTCAAGTCCATAACTGAAGTTTAATTTTGAAGCTTGACATAACAAGACAGTCAGCCATTATCCATTCAGCCTACTGACTACAGAAGTCTGACTGCACCGACGGCTGAAAGGTAGGCTTGTTGCTAGGTCAACTCTAGGTGAAATTCTCAGGCCAATGCAGCATGCATCTTATCGTTCTCGATATAGGCTACTTGCCTGAAATGTTTTACTTAGTAACTTGTGTGGTTTTAATATGTAACTAAGTACAGTACTTAAACCAAATCTTAATTAAGTAAAAGTACTGTTTTTAAAAACTACTGAAACAGTACAGTGACATGACACATGACCACCGGAAGTCGGGAAGGCCCATGCTGGTGAACGGAGCGTTCCACAGCATTGAGAAGAGCCATGTAATAAATATATTGATATAACTTTATTATATATAATTAAATAATCATATATTAAAGGGATATATGGTTTATTGGAATATGATCTATGTGGGACTGCGTAGGTGTGTGTATACACTGGATATATGGCGGTGGAAGGGCCAGTCTATCCACGACTGTCAGGTCAGGATTAAACTTTAAATGCGTCATTTCAAAAAGGACAAGGCCATGTCAGAGAAAAACACATTGGGATAATACAACAAAAAAGATGACAAACAAACAAACAAACAAACAACCAAACTAATAAGACAACCTTGGACTTGCAATGAGTATGACTGAGCTCCTCTCAGTTACTATGCAAGACACTTTCAGGATTATAAAACCTCATAACAGTGTCCACTCTATCTGGCTGTGCAAGTGTGCAGCTCGGCTGGCAGGAGGGCGGAGGGTTTCTGGGAGTGTCAGGATTGTCCATAACAAAGAGAGAGGTTGGCAAGCATTTCAGCTAATCAGTTAATGTGAATGTATTGATAACGTTATTGAAATAACTATTGATTAGCACAGATATGTCCAGGTCATTTTAAGCCACCAGCTACTTGAGATGTTACACTTTAAATTGTATTATGACATGGTATATTATTTTATCAATATTATATATTAAAAAAATGTTTTATCACAGTGTGTAACAGTATAATCTGCCTGCGCCATCAGTGCTTTAATTAACATGACCACTAATGAAGTCGCTTGCCCGTATATTCCTTTAATGAGAGCCCCCGTTATGGGGGACTCTTATGTTTTATGAGGTGTGTAACTGCCCCGGCCATTACGCTAACTGGTCTTAGAAGGAGCATTTAGCGATGGCGGTGTTGGTGGTTGTCGTCAGGGGCCGAGGTGGCCCGCAGGGTGGGATATTAGCACAGCTGTCATTCTCCGAAGGCTCATCTTCCATTACATACGATGTTTCTGGGTGAGCCGCGCTCACTTTGAAACCACTCAAGTTTAACATAGTCGTTTCAAAGGGGGGAGTATTTATAGTCCGACGTGTCCGACTGTCACCGTGGAGCTGCAGGATTTTCCGTGCCGCTCAGGTGCTGAAGCTGTTTTGGATCTCAGTGCAACTTTGACGAGGAAGTGAGAAGAAAAAAACCCACAAGATCAGGGGAGTATGACAGACTGTTTTATCTCCGTGTCTACTCTACTGCCTGATGTGGAGCTGCAGGCACGTATATACCTGCTACCATTAAAATGCTGCCGCTGACATGTCATGCGTGCTGCATTCACTCAAAATGATCATCGCTGTAGGCCTACTTTGTCACAGGGGGCTCGGCTGTTTAATTGATAAAGGAAATACCTTACAACTCCATATTGTTACTATTCTTAGTGTTTGCTATTCCTTCTTTGAACTATGGCCTACATCTGATCTTTCTTCCTACAATAATATTTTAAAAACTATGACTTGTGAAAGGAAAGGAAGTTGAAATGCTTCATGGTTCGCTAAACATTGGCACGTGTTTGATATAACATTGAAACGTCTTTGATAATATTCCTTGTTGAAAAAAGATATAGGTCTCATGCCATTTTGGATATGCCCACACGTCTTTAAAGGTTTACTACATTCCATCACATGATTGTACCTTTCTTTATTAGTCCACCAATAAAATTAATATATAATGATGGCTGGGCGTTGTTAAAATTATTGTATGTGACTTTTTTATGTGTAGGATATATATTAATTACATATAGCCTATTATAATATATATAAAATATTTCTGCTTTGTTGGGTGTATTGCAAATCCTGTGACCTTTTCAGAAGGCCTATTTCCATTTTAATCAATTAAAAAAGACACAGCGGTCCACACGTATCAAGCAGTGTTTGCGTGTCCTATATGATATGTAACCTGCTCTTTTCACAGTTTGAATGGACTTACTAGGAAAAGTGAGTGTACACAAACATCTCGACACGTTCTCTTTACACTTAGGCCCTCTGTGGGTTATTTGAGGTATTGCAACATGTACCAACGGATTACCGGATAGTGATCTCATCCGACTAAAATGGGGCTTTTGTTTCGCCATGTGGATTCCTCAACACCGCCCACACACAACACTTTAGCCTTACATCACACATATTTTAGTTTTGATTTGTTAACTTTAATTTGATATGATTTGAGTTGTATTATTGCGTCAGGAAATTCTTGGAGCCTTGCATATTTGTGATCTGAGATGTCTGAAATAAAACACAAGGATGTCAGTGTATTGCCAACTCTTCAATGAGGAGACAGGTTGCATCATGTTTTTTTGTGTTGGTTTCCCCTGGATAATTCCTCCTCATAATAATAGTAATGATGATAATAATAATGGTAATGGTGTATTTCATGTCACACAAATGCAATTTAGAAATGTTACTTACTCACAGGTTTGACAAAACAATGAATACCGAATTCATGGATATATCAGTATAACGGGTGAGGGAGTGGGAGTGTCTGTGGATGCTGGTTTAAGCAGCCTCGCCTGGCCCAGTCTGACTGGACTCTGGGGCTGGTCAGGCTGCACACCTGTTGCACATTGAGTCATCAGTGTGCACTGGTTAAACCAGGCGTGTCCACCACACTCGAAGAGAGATCTCCTGTGTGGCAGAGGAGAGCAATATTAATGTTCTTTGCCCAAGCTTTTACAATAAACCTTACAACAACACTACATCACCTAGTTTGGGTGTAGCGATTGGCTTTCCCACAGAGATGTACTGTTATGGGCGTGGATGCAGGATGTGCCACTATTTGCATCCTGGTTTGCATTTACCACAAGCATGACTGTGCTGGGAATATCTCCTGGCAATACACACAAAGTAACCACTATCGCCTGCATTCCCTCAAGTGTCCCATAATGACTTTCATTTAGTCTGAATGTTGCAGTCATGAGAAACAAAGGTGAGATCATTTATTTGTTCATTTGTTATCATGTAGGACATTTAGCAGACACTTATCCAAAGCGATTTACAATAAGTACATTTGTCAGAAGAAGGATAAAAAAAAACTCACTATCGGTACAGTAAAGATATTCATAGAAACAAGTGCTAAGCATTTACAATCACTAGGTTAAGCCATTCCACTGCACAACAAGGTAGCTAGGATAAGATGCTGCACAATATACAAGTTCTTGGCACAGAGCACATTGGAGCGGTCTCAGTCACATGCAGTGTAATGTTTGAGCGTACGTGTTGTGCTTGTTTAGTTCTAATTGTGTACATCGCCACTGTTGCTGCTGCCACTGTGTTGTTGAAGGAATTCTACCCCACCACAGAATATGGAAGAATAAAAAATATTCTGTTTGGTGAGAACATTTATATATTTATACAACATTTATACAACTTTATAATACATTTAAATGCTAAAACCGGTATGTTATGCTTTGGTTTAACAGCCCCATTTTTTTTTTCCTGTTAAACAATGTGACCAAGGGGACTGAGTTTACATTGTATTGCATGCATGGAGACCGCTGCTCAGAACATCTACCGAAATATTCATCCTCAACCACAGATGAAGAGACCTCTGTTCTGTCTTCTCAGCTTCACGTCAAAACATGAAGAAATGTGACCTCTCTGAGGACTGCCCTCTGAGCCACTATGCACTCCGGATCAAAAGTGGCGCAGCTAACGTTGTGGGCCCAAGCATCTGCTTTGACGGAGACATGTATGTATTGATAGTTTTTGTATAGATGATTGTTATTATAGTTTTCACAAATCGATTGAATATTGTAACCAAATCAATGCTATGAATTAATTTGTTTCTGTCAACAGCATTATGAGTCATGGTTTGAGGAACGTGGGGCCAGGACTCAACATAGTCCAAGTCCATGGCAAGTGGAAGGACTTTTGATCATTGTAGGCCTAAAGGTGTTATACAATGCCCCTAACAAATTAACACCAAACTACAATGTTGGCTATACTGTTGGCTAACTTCTCTGTTGGCCAAACCCAATTCATTTGCCCAACAAGAAACATCATCTGACAAATACCCCCCACTAAAGGGTGTGTCCCCATGTTGGGTTGGTGTGTCCCCATGTTGGGTTGGTGTGTCCCCATGTTGGGTTGGTGTGTCCTCATGTTGGGTTGGTGTGTCCCCATGTTGGGTTGGTGTGTCCCCATGTTGGGTTGGTGTGTCCCCATGTTGGGTTGGTGTGTCCCCATGTTGGGTTGACACACTGTCCCCATGTTGGGTTGGTTGGTTGGTGTTTGTTGAAGTATGCCAGCTCCCTAAAAGGGGAATACGACGGTGATGGGTTCTGACTTTGTTTGTTCTATCTCAGGTAACAATGGAACAATTAAGAGGCTTGACTGTCTTCACGCATATGGCAGTAAGAATATTTATCTCTATATATCCAGCCATTATCACACGAGAGGGAGGGCTGCTATACTTAATATCAGTACAGCTGGGATTCCTAAGCCAAACAGTTCTACAGGTGCTATTTATTGGTTAACAGTGAATAAGCAACTACAAATAACAATTTGGTAGTTGATTACATTTGGGATTTGGGAGAAGACTATTGCCAAGCAACACACAAACATTTTCTACACATTTTCCTACACACACGCTTGCTACTTAAGTCTGCATGTTACCGCAGGGCAGTTACTTTGTATCATGTACATTTATTGCTTTGTTTCCATTTATCACGAGTTAACAGCTTACTAACAGCTTATTATTATTATGTAATTAATGGTTATTTGAAACACCTGTAAAACAGAGTGATGCACACAGTTGAAAGTTCCAGTGCTGTTATATTCTATCAGCATTCATAGTATGCCCCTTGTTTGAGTGATTTGGTCCTACTCCTCTGTGTGTCTTATTTGTTCTTTTAATATACATATTTTCAGATTCTATGCCACAAATACAACCTGGGGACACTTTAACTGACAAGATGGAACTTGTTCCTGGGACCATCCTTTTGGTGGCATCTTTTGATGACGTTTCTACAATGTAAGTGTCACATAGCTCTCCAATTAACAAGGGAACACAGACTGATCGATTCAACTGCTGATTGTGGTGGAGTTCGTTATGCTTCTTCTCAGGATGGCAGAGGAAGCGAAGCATATAATGGTTGGATTAGGAAGCACACTCGTCAAACGTATCAAATACAGAGACAGTTGGGTTTTCGCCGGTAGGTCTGGCATGACCAGCCCATTTGAAGAGGTGAGTGTTCCTGGCAATTGCACCCATCTTGTCCAGTGTGTGTGAGTGATGCATTCCCGTCCCTCGTTGTCTCTCGATAACTCTGACAACTCTCCTCGTTTTTTGTAATTCCGCTTTGCTAAAACCCTGATTTGCAACAGGTGAAATCCATTTAATCGACATGGAGGGGGAGATTGAGAGTGGGTTCAGTCAAGAGGAAAGTTAGAAGTTGTTCATTGTATGTCCTAGTGCAATACTACCGGTTACATTTAGACACAGCTTAGAAATGATTTTAGGTATACAGGAATACATGGGGTATTAGATGATGTAGATAGAGCACATAGTCAATCAGAGGATCCAGGCCTTGTGAGACCATCCTGACTAACCGCCTAACCCTGCCTTATGTTACACATTGTAGATGGTGCACAGCTGTGTAAACATAAGTGAAAAGCTTCACTGCCTGATGATACAGGAACACCTTTGGTTTCAGCTAACGCCCAACGATGAGAAGACCAACAAATATGGAGGATGGCCTGCGGTGGCAGAGGTGTCTGGCTGTTTTCCGAGGAAGCTCTGATCAGTGGGAGAACGTCACGACATTATTAAGGGTGCATTCATAAACCAGGAATCAACCTCAGTTAATGCAGTAATAAGCAATAATTGTTATAGCATTAGCTTAGGTGGTAGTGTGATATGGTTAGGGTTCTAAATAATGATCCAAATACCTTAGTTATTATGAACAACATTACCTCAGTTATATGGACACTATTAGCAAACATCACCATTAGTAGATGATTACACCGGTTAGTCAGCTTATTACTGCATGAAACAGTGTTAATAGTTAATGTATGCTTATTGTTACGTTTTATCGGGACATAAATATGTTGGGTTTATTAAAAGTTAATATTGTGTACATACTGTGTGAAATCTATTTGTAAATACACAAACTATTAAGTCGTTTTCACACATGCACATACCTCCGTGTGTGTTTGAGGATAGAGCACACAACTATAAAAGTATTCTGGTAATACCAAGCATAGCTACTGCTAATAATAATTATGCTATTAACAATTTATGGCCTACTGCTAATTACAATGCATACTGCTAATACCGATGATTATTGTATTATTCATAACATAATAAGGATATGTTCATAGGTGGTGTGAAGCCACTAAAGGGATTCACTGTCATCTTGCCAAGTACACGTATTTGCTAAAGGTGCTTCATTCAGTGGTTTGTGGTAATGCAATTACACTCATAACGACTGGATTGTATGTTGGCTACCACTCACCTCATTCAATTTCCCAGAAGTTGGGGGAAGAGTTACTCCTTACCTGCCATACACATCGACCTTTAGATGAAAGAATATCTTACTTTTTCCAAGGGACAGATTATTTATTACAGACTAGTCAAAGAAAGTAAGACTTTGACCATGTAACAGTGAAAGATAATAATTTTCACAGACTTTCATATCAAATGATTTGCTTTCATTGTTTTTATTCAATTTCAAAAGTCACTTAACTAAATGTGAACATACTTTCTGTCAATACAAAAATGTATCAATATGCAATTCATATCAATAGCAACACTACTGTAAATAGCTAAATTGTATATGATCCCATTGTCATATAATATATACAGTATGTTATTTAGCTGTTGGACTATTCAGTCAGGAAACAGTTGGAAACAGTCTGTTTCATCTGTGGGAGAAATATAGTTCCAGAAGCTCCCAGTACACAGTGGTTAAAGGGGTAGGGGGAGAGCCGGGTCGATTGAAACACGGGACGGTTGAAACCATAGACATCTTATCAGTAGACGGAGCATTTGCTGCTGTGACGCGTGATATTTGGCCGCCATCTTGGAGTGGTGATCGGGAGCTGGAGAGCAGCATGAACTAGTACAGACTACAGAAGAACACAAGGACGCCGGGCTGGTGTTCAGCATATTCCTGCTCAAATGAGCGCACCGTTGAAAATAGGAATGGGGGGGGATTACTTTTCACAATAATAAAAAATAAAAAATATAAAATATAAAACATGCCAAAACATGTGTCCTTTATCATAGCTACACGTTTGACAAAAAACGTGTGAAAATCAGTGGTATTAAGTGAGGTAAGATGAATTAAATGCGCTGACAGGTCATTGCTCCTGTCAA